>JAZHYW010050383.1:0-54357 GCA_037355805.1 Ixodes ricinus | reverse complement strand
ACTTCGTTCCAGTTACGTATTGCTGATCAATTCAGCCAGCGCAGTACTACCGCGAGCCTGGGGTCTTTAACGTGCACCACGAAGTATAGTGACACACGACCGCATGCCGGTACGATGCTCATCGAGATCGAAACGGGCAGGAGTGTGGATTGAGCCCAAGAACCCTGGGTTCTGCAGCGCCAGCTTTTGGTCCCCGTGCTCCAAGCTGCTGTGTGCTAGCCTACTCGGCCACCGGTCCCTCTAATGCAGTGTGCTGATGGAGAAAGCACTGCTGTTTTCAACGCAACATCAATGAGGGCAGCGTGCACGCTTCGAGGGCGAACACGTACGACTTGCTGTGCTGGCGAGAAGACATCGCTGTGGACACACAAAAGTTTGCGAACGTGTCATCAGAAAGAACAGGTAAAGCTACTAGACTGTTTCGCCACATGCTATGGTCCGGCGTCGGAAAATGCCATCGTTGCGTCATTCCTCCGGTGGACTACATGGTTGCTGGCGCGGCTCGTCGGCTCTCCGAGTCAGACTTAAAAAGGATGGCCGACCGGATGTACGCGCTCACTGTTGTCAGACGTCCGAGCAATTTCGCATATCTCCTGTTGTAGCACTATAGCGGTTTGAACCAAATGCCAAACTTTTAGAACTAACCATTATTTCAATCAAAAGTTAAAAGTGATTTTATAGAAAAATTCAGTGGGAAAATGAGGCCCGTCTTCGTTAAGCGTATGCAAATCAGCTCTATTTATTTGAGAGCTCCGTCTGGTTGCCATTTTCACCTTGTAAACTTAAAAAATATCACGTATTACTTAGGAATACTCATTACGGTTAGCGCTCCAACTTTGGCATCTGTCTCAAAGCCCCCCTCCCCCTCCCTCCTCCCTCCCTCCCTCCATCTACCTACCTACCTACCTACCTACCTACCTACCTACCTACCCACCTACCTACCTACCTACCTACATACCTACCTACCTACCTACCTACCTACCTACCTACCTACCTACCTACCTACCTACCTATACATACATACATACATACATACATACATACATACATACATACATACATACCTACCTACATACATACCTACCTACCTACATACCTGCACATACCTACATACCTACATACCTGCCTACCTACATACCTACCTACCTACATACCATACCTACCTACTTACCTACATACATACCCACCTACATACATACATACATACATACCCAGAAATTTGTGCCATCGTATGCCTGCGCCGAGTCTTAGCGGGTTACCGCAGCGCTCCCATAGAAGCCCATGTATTTAACATACCAATAGAGCCATAACACCGAAACAATTCGCTTTGAACAATTGTCCGCGCTACTACTCCAGTCTCTCATATTACTCTTGTGCCCAAACTTTTAAGATGATGACTTGTAAATTGCAGGTTCCTCAGTCGAAAAAACTGTTTGGTGTATTGCTACTACGGATAGTATCCAATTTAATCGAAGTCTGCATTTTATTATTGGGTATGCAACCCTCGTTAGAATTGTATACATTAAACAGGACCTCTCCCCAATATTATGGCGAATTCTGCTTTGTCTGTAGATGTCTGCTAAATGTGTAGAAAAATATGTTTCGGAGGAACCTCACAAAAACGCTTTAGAAACAGCGACGTCCATACGAGCACAATTTAAAAATACAGTAAACTATAAGATGTCGCCATATGACTGCAGTAAACCAAAGGGTCTGTTTTTTGCGACGGTGTACGCATGGCGTACCGAAACTCCGTCACTAGTCTTGCTGTGAACAAGTGTGTAAGCGAGCATATTCGCCTTTCCACTTCGGTGCGACAAGGCTGTTCTTTTTCAGCTTTGAATTTTTGTATTTTTCTTGAACCGTTTTGTCTAGCTAGGTATTGTTCTGAGTTGCTTTATTCGTGGGTTTAAACTGGAAACTAGTGAGGCGCGTATTTGAGCGTACGCGGATGACCTGGCGATTTTCTGTGTAGACTCCGAGGGCTTGGAAGAAGCCGTCGAGCTTACAGAGAGTCTTTTGCGGAAAATACGAGTTGCTCCATCAACTGGGATAAGTGTTTGTGTTCTTGGCACGGCAATCGGCCTCGCAACGCCGGTTGTTTTAAAACGTGTTGAATGGACTGAATGGCCGCCCCGTTATCGTGGAGTTCCCATGGAACACTATACAGCAACAATGACGACTATTGGCGCGATCATGTTGAAGTTTTGAGCGTAAAAGTCTCCAAGTTGGGAGGATATCGGATGTCTATATTTCCAGGTGCATCGGCTTGCAATGCGTTTCTTGTAGCAAATGTGTGGCATGTTTTGCAGGTGCTTCGTTGCTCACAAATAGAAACTTACAACGCATGGTGCATGCGCTGTGTTTTACAATCGGATCATAAAATAAAAAAGAAGCGAAACACGGTGCGTGTTTTTGCTTCTTTTATTTTATGATCCGATTAGAAACATTCGAGTCCTACAAACCTGTTTCGAACAATGAAGGCAGCAGGTGGGGCGCTATTCTTTTTATCTGGTCGTGAGGCGACTTGTCAATAAATTGATTTTTGTTAGAGACCACAGAGATCCATTTTTACAAACCGTTACTCAAGTGAGTTTGCTTGGTCTGCTTCCTAAGTTTATTGTTTCGTCAAGCGAGGACATAGTGCCTGTGTACGAGGATACATAAAAGAGGTTGTTGGTGCTTATTGGTTTATGACACGCTTTATTCACTAGATTTGTCTGTGTCACGTAAGCGACTAACGAACGATTCAATTGATTTGCTTTTTACAAATTTTCTTTATCGTTTCTTTTGGTACCTTCTATGCCAAGGGCAGGATGTATTAAAGCGAGTCAAGCGAATAGTGGCACCTCCTAACAAAAATACATTTTTTTTAACCTGCATAGTCACACACCCCTTGTTAAAGCCTTGGTGAGTTAAACAAGGTATACCGATAGCTTGGTCTGACTAGTGCATACTGTGGAAAAATCAGGAAACGGTTGATCACGCTTTCCTAGACTGTTGAGAAGCGGTCTTCTTGGGACGTCCTGCGAATGATCCTAAAATTTCCAGTAACTGCTGGTCTTCTCTGGACGTCCTGCAAAGGATCTTAAAATTCCATACTGCTGGGCCTGCTCAAATTGTGGCGGTGCCGCATGGCTGTACGCCACGCGGATATCGACGTTCTTTCTGCGCATAAGTATATTGTTGAGCAAATGTGCTTTGCGAGGGAAAAGTATACGAATAATAAAGACCAGCAACCTACGCCTGAGTAGCTGCCACTTTGTGAGGTGTTGCCTACCCTCCAAGACCTGTAGCAGGTTCGACATTAGTCAGGATGGCTGGCGTCTTTTAGTGTTTTATCACGATTGTGTGCCACCGCCTTGTGTCATCGTCCAAATCAATATATAAATAAAGATGAATTAAAAACCGCAAAGGAATGGGGTTCGAATCCTGATCCGATTCTTATTTTTTAATTCTTTAATAATCAAAGGAATTCCAGTTCATTCACGGCTGCCATCGAGTGTTCTTGTTCAAAACATCCCATAACGTGCCACGTATAAAAGTAGCGGTACCGGGCTGCTTCGGGTCAGTCACCCTTCCGTCGCCGACGCAGGATGCGTGGATACCTGTCTCGTACGGTCTGCAAGGTGGATCACCCTAAATGAGGACATTGGCACACGTTCGCCTTTCTAAACGTTCATTTTTCGTTCTAAATTCGCCGTCGCTGAAACTTGCGAATAGTGACCTCGCTGAATATCACGTCCTGAGGCGCACCTTAGACGCATCGTTTAACTACAATCCATATTCTCTATATACGCTCCGTGCGGGAACTATAGGGGGCGCTTTGAAAAACGCGCGTAGCTCCGCTAGCGGAGGAGCTGGCGTTCGACAGTGAGGCGCGCTCAGCAGCCTGTGGCGCCTTGTCGCGTGCGAAGCTGTGGCGGCGGAAGCGCGCACGGACGGAACTTTTGCTTTTTGAGTCGATAAGTTGAGGGTGACGTTGCATGAGTGCTGGGGCAGATTTAAGAAGGGCATTTAGCTGTTCTCCGCTTCTTATATATTGAGTTTGAGTCGTTATTAGGGGTAATTTCTTTAGTTGCGGTCGAAAAAGGGGTTTGAGCAATTTTCCGAAAAGCAAGACGGCCGCCACCATAATTGCTCTCAGTGGGAAATTTGTTTCGCTCGTCGCTGTAAACGTAGGACTGCTGGGACGATGATATTTGGAGGCGAGTGAGATGTTCACTAAGTTTGTGCACTAAGTGGGCCAAGTTTATTAAGACAGTAGGTGAAAGCTATGGTTCGAACGAATAAAGGAATAAAGCTGTCAGGAATATCCAATATTGGACCCAAAATGTTGTGTTATAACCGGGCTGTGCGCAGTGCAGATTTGGACACACAGGTTCTTGGACATGACCGTAACTTGACACAACAGTTATAATACCAAAAATAGGTGGCATAGGGAAACCAGGTGGAAATTTGGTTTGGGCGGCGTTTGCCCCAGGGAAGTATTCTCGGGCCATTCTTATTCAATGTATATATAAATAATATCGTAAATATGAGTCACTCAACTCAATTTGTTATTTATGCAAATGATGCAAGCCTATTTTAATGGTGATGATGCGTCGGAGCTTATTGATAACGCGAACGAAACACTAGAAAAGCTTAACAGATGGAGTAGACATAATGCATTAAAAATAAACGCCGTTAAGACAAAGGCAGTTATATTCCGACCTAAGAATAAACGTATTATTATTACCAAGGATATTTTTATAAATTCTTCTCAAATAGAAATTGTTCCCGCGTTTAAAACTTTAGGCGTTATTTTTCAAGGAAACTTGTCATGGGACGACCATATTAATCATATCATATCAAAATTATCTAGCATCGTCGGTATTATATATCGTCATAAACACATTCTACCACTTAGAACAAAGTTAATATTATATAATTCATTTTTTGTTCACATTTAAATTATGGTCAACTCACATGGGGCACTACTACCTATACCAACCTCCACAAAATTTTTATGTTACAAAAAAGATATTAAGAAGTATCTCTAATGTGCCACTAGAACATCCAACTGATGATCTTTTTAGTAAAATTGGTGTGATGAAAATTTTTGATTTATTTAAATATCGTTTATGTGCAAGGTATAAAATAGAAACAAATTTATCCCAATATCACCTTAAAAACTTAGCGAAGCGAACAGATAAATTTTATAGATACCCAACACGAATTAAAGAACCTTGGGAAGTACCCTTTTTAGAACAAACTACGGCCACCAAAGTTTAAAATATACTTTGCCGACTACCCTTGACCAACTCAGTAGGCAGGGCATTGAGCTTAGCAATATATCGGTGAGCATCCTACGGGAAATGTTTATTTAAAATGTTTATTTCGAGCCAAATTGTCCACAATAAGCGATAAAATCTCTTGAATTGATGTTTTCTTTCGCGTTTATTTCAGTGATGTTCTAACGTTTTGTGCATGCTTTCACTATTGTGTAAATTGTATCAATATGCTACTTATCTTGTATAGCGTTAGATCTTTTTTGTAAAGTTTCTCAAACATGTAGTGCACATGTCATGTTTTATTTTTGTATAAATCTTTAGTGCCTGCATCGCGACTGCTGGTTTGTGTGGCTCGGGGCTCGTCAAGCTGTTTTTACAGCTTTTTCCTCGTGTCACCTTTTCAACATTGTTTTTGTTGGAAGAAATAAACGTACTTTTATTATTATTATAACTGAATTGGAAACGATTTTGACCGTGATAGAGCTGTCAAGAGAATACTACTCGTCGTGGGAGATGGAGACTTTACAGGTAGGAAGGGACTAGTGCACTGTACTTCCAATGAAAACAACTTTACGAAAGGTTGTTTGAAAACCGAGGAAACCAAGTTGCCGGCCAACACATGGTTTGGCCGTGAAAGGATTTTACGGTCAGCTGTTGTGTAGTAATCTGCTTGTGCGAGGTGCTGATTTTTGACACACAGGTACTTTGACAACCGTAACTTGACAAAACACTTATTATACCTAAAAGAGGTGGCATAGTTTAACCAGGTGGAAATATGTTTGGGCGGCGTAACTAAATGGGAACCGGTTTTGACCGTCAAAGGCTGTCAAGAGAATACCACTCATCATGGCAGGGAGGTGCACACTTTACAGGCAGGAAGGGACCAGTGGACGGTACTTCCAGTTCGAACAACTTTGCGATAGGTGGCTCTCAAGCTGAGAAAAAAAATGTTGTCTACAAGACTCGGGGTGTCAGCGTTTCCACATCCAAAAGGAGGCTGATCAAAAAAGAAAGCACACCACATAAACTTCCATACTAAATATCGATTGTCCAGTGATTCCAAGTTTCATTGTAGTTTTCCTAGATTCATATTTGTCACTATTTGTGCCGTCCGAATCTTTCTTCATCAAGTACAGACTGCGTGCCATACTGGTCCGGAAATATCATCGACACGTACGATGGGGACGAAACTTCTTTGGAGGGCATTCCTCCAACGAAATTGGCACTGCATACCCGCGAGTGTGGGATGGCATTTCAGTTCGAGCTGAGATGTGTAGGCGTTACTGGTACGAAAACAAACGCAGAGCGCAAAGCGGCAGTGTAGAATATGTCAGCCGTGCCGACACAGTGGCAGACATGATCGGGAGACCAAATTTCTCGCGTCGTACGGCACAGATCCATCGTTGTCGCCGTCCCACAAAACATCGGCGAGGTGAAAAACTGTGAAACTTCGTCCCCACGAGATACGACGCATAACTATTGGAGCACTTAACGACGCAGCAGTTCATGCTGTCAACCCAGCGCAACCGCACCGCTCCGACTTCAATGCGTACCAATGTACGCGGCGTGGTTTCGTTTCGCTGGGGCTCTCACTGCCTACCTTCGGTAACGGCCGCGCGGCGGCGCGCCGGTCGCGTCGCACGGAGTGTATAGGGAGAGAACTTGGGATACAAAAATTAGTGAATGAATAACAAAGAGAGCCCACATAATAGCCACGGCACTGGTCGCACCTTCTTCGAGTAGATTGCGTTCAGAAAGGTACTCAAGGTTGGCGGGTGCTTTGTCAGCATTTTAGAGGTAATCCTGCTCGTAGTTCGTTTCCTGCCCTGTTTTCTGCTTATGAATGTTCGTTTAGAGACAGTGTTCGCGAGAGGAATAAGTGCCGGACTAACAACAAAATAAAATAAAAAAAACAATACAAAAAGCGGCGTTTTGCCCTTAGCGGGGTCGAATATGCCACAAGCAAAAAAAAAGTGTCTTATTTCTGTGTCCACTTCTTATTTTCTTATATCTGTTAATCTCTTGACAATGAAGTCTGCATTTTTGTCGTGGGTCGTTTCCCGTTTTGCGTTGCTAATCAGTGTGGCTTCGTAAAACCACACCCTTTGTTTGAGGAGTTTGTGGGGGAAACTCTAGGAAGCAAAATGCGTCTTTGGGAAGGCGAGGGGGAAGCCTTCATTGTACGAACTTTGGGGTAAATATATTAGTCACAAAATCGGCACAAAAGCAATGTTTTCACGAGCTCAATCTAAGCTGCCGTAGCTTACGGAGCTAGCAACAGGATTTGGTTGCTCGAAAGAATGTTCACGTTCGCTCGTGCCACGCTCAAGCCACTTCATAGCGAAAAACTCGGAAAATGGCGGAATGTCAAAAATGTATTTGAGATAATGAGTACAAGATACTCAGAAATGTAATTCAAATACAGTATCAAATACTCCCGATCAAAAGTATTTACAAGATGCCAAGATACGTCAAAAATACTTAAAAGACAGTATCTCGAGAGTATTTCAGATTGGCACAAATCTGATTCTATGATATACGTACATTTCTAAACACAGCGTCTAGATGGCGTTTCACCGTACTCTATGAAACACACTTTATGAAACGAAAATCTAGATGGCGCTTCAAACAACAAGAGGCGAACTTAAGTCAGGGGGGGGGGAGGAGCCTCTTCTGCGGGAGTTCCACAACTGAAGTTGTTTAGTGACGTAGAGAGATGTTCGCTATGACGTCACAACGTCAACGCCGTGATGACGTCAGTGTTAGAACCGACGTCACGTGACACTGTCGTCACGTGACATAGTGATTAAACAGAAAATGTGCATTACTGCGCGGACCCAGCCAGCTTTTATAACGCTTCAGCCGGATTTGAGGAACGAATGCTAAGAGGGAAATTGTATCAAAGAAATGCTCACACGCTTGATGGGATAAGAGACGCTCAGCTCTAAATTATACATTCTGTTCTAGATTACAAATTACATTCTCTACTAAATTTACGCCTGTTGCAATATACGAGCCTTCGGAAAGGTTCCGTCATTTATATACATTTTGTTCTAGATTATGAATCTTTTTTCAGTTCTAGATTGTATCAATATAGAGCTCAACAATAAAATCATCTGATGGGCTATAGTTGGGTAAACATAATTAAAAAAATAGCGCAAGGACGACGGAGGGAAGAACTCAACAATCTTGTAATCTTGTATCAGTTAAGTTCTATATTTGAAGTTATGTTCTAGATGAAGTTTCTACATTCGATTTAAGTTACGCATTCTGCAGTACGGGCATACCGCAACGCTTCGTTTTGTAGATAATAACGTTGCACAGGGTTGATCCCAAACGGGAACGACAAATTGTCTCTCACAGACCATTCGCTACACTCATATCTGTGCAGTAGAAGTCAAGGGCAAACGGATTCAGCCACCTGGAATTTAGTAGAGCGGATGTCAGAAAGCACATACGTCAGGTAGGCTGCAGTTGTACATACACTGCTCTCTGGGGAGGAGGGCAGAGCCACGTCTTCGCCACAGTGAGAGCGCATTGAATGAAAGAATTCCTAATCGGGTGGTCCGCTTCAAAGACGAGACTGTGATTGTGCGTGAGTATGAGCCTTTCTGAACGTCCAATCTCTGCACCCAAACATGCGAGTTGTCCATTGTAAAGAGCGAGAAAAACGTGCGTCGTACACTCGAGCACTCAAAGTGGTGCCGGGACAGAAGGTAGTGTAAGCGGTGGGAAGGGGACATATTGATATCTGGAATACTATGTCACCCATTAAAGTCAACGGGAGTATGCAAGCCAGCTGGTCAAGTACATAGTAACCCTGGGGCGTATGGGGACAGTTATAGCTTGACAAGCTCCTATAGATATCCCCGTTCACCATGATTAGTGATTTCTTCATTACCACTGGCCTCCTTTCCGCCTTCTTTCAACTAAAGTGGAAAGAGTGGAGGACTTTGCGGGAGGGGCTCGAGCTGCAGTTCTTTAGCTCGCAACAGACTACAGTCAAACGCAAACACGAAGCTCCGTGTTTTTGTTTATCCCGGTCCTACCTACGCTTGAGGTTTACATTGATTACTCCTTGAATGGGAACAAGTCGGTTTTATAGGGCTGAAATAAGGTAATACATACAATAAATTTGTTTTTTTTAAAGACGTTTACAGATTTTTATTACGCAGAATTAGAGCGCATGCTCTTCAGGAGGAGGAGAGGAGGATACGGAGGGAGGGTATGCCTCTCTTCCTTCCCCGCTAAATTTAGCGGGGAAATTTTACCCTCGTGATGTCACACGTGTTGTCACGAGGTTAAATTTAGCGGAAATATTTTTCTGCCAAATTTAGCGGAAATTTTTTCTGCTGAATTTTGTGGGAATATTGGCAATGTTAGATGCGTGTGACGTTACGTAACGTCACACATATCGTTTCTTATAATGACTTCACACGTGACGTCACGTGGGACGTCATTATGGGAAACGTCCTATAATGTAACGCGCGGTTACGCCGACGTCGACGGCGACGCCGCTCAAGCCGGAAACGGGCGCTTAGGGGCTGCGCTCTAAAATGAACGGCGTAATTGATGAACACAAAGACAAAGGGAAGCGGGGCAAGCATAGCCCACTTCGTCCTCAGCTTTCAACAAAAGATTTCGATGATTGGTTTGCGGTCTTAGCCCAACGTTGGCTGGCATTTTGAGGCCACCAGGACGTTCCTTATACAAGCTATTCCTTCCAGCTTCGAGTAAATCTGGATTTTGAACACGTATTATCTGAAATGCAATGAAAATCTTGTCTGCCCATAGGTGTCTCCAACTGCTGTGAAGATTTCCAGGCATGGAGAGTAAGAGTCGAGCTCCTCTCGTACAACTCATTGATGGCATTAGACGGTCTCCCTTTATGAAGCCTTCTGTTGTCCGCGAGGCTCTCAAGTACAGACCACGCGACGGGGACATAGTCCTTGTGACGTACCCCAAGGGCGGGTCCCACTGGATGCAACGCATCATCCAACTTCTCTTAGATCGCGGAAACGGCGCGTCAACCTACTCGGATTTCTTTCGACGAACTCCAGTTCTGGAATACCACGGTGCTGCGGTCGTCGATGATATGCCTCCACCGAGGTTCTTCAGGACACATCTCCAGCTGCTCCGGTACAATTTCAACGACAAGGCGAAGTACGTGTATGTCGCTCGGAACCCGTGGGACACGTGCGCGTCGCTCTACCATTATACGCGACGCGTACCCAGGTACGGGTTTGAAGACGGCGCGTTCGACGACTTCTTGGAGGCCTTTGTTACTGGAGAGTTGTGCTTTGGAGAGTACTTTGATCACGTGCTCCATGGATACGCTCGGAAGGACGACCCGAACGTCTTCTTCATGACCTACGAGGAGCTGAAAGCAGATGCTCCCGGAATCGTTCTGAAACTTGCCTACTTCCTCGGCGAAGAGTACGGGACGATGCTTGAGGGAAGCGAAGAGATGTTTCAGGAGGTCTTGATGAAAAGCAGTTTTGAGTTCATGAGCCGTGTGCTCGAACCTCGAGAGAAGGAGTTTTCGACACTCGTTGAAAATTCGTCTTCTTATGCAGACAAGCTTTCCAGCTCCGGACAAGAAGGAAGTGAAGAGAATGACTTCAGGCTTTTTCGTAAAGGAAAGGTGAACGACTGGACGGAACTCTTTTCACCGGATCAAATCCAACGCATGCAAGCCAGGATTGATCAGATGACGGGAGGAACGGACCTCATGACGTGTGGAACGTAAAATAAAACGTCATCTTACGTTTATTTTTTCGTAGGAGCCTTTTTGAGAATCTTCAATAGACAGATAGGTAAATAAACTATATTGAGCATTTAAGAGCTCGCTTTTTGGTGAGCAGTCTTAGCACTCATAATTGCACTACGCGGGTATCAGTTTTCCCACTGCTCGTCGTCCAGTTGAATAAAACCACACATAATAGAAATGTTATCTGGGTTCATAACCTAGCTTCCAAAATACATATGCTTGCCCATGACAAATTTCTTCTACATTTCTCAAGATACAAGAATGTGATAGTAATGATCGGCGAGATTTTCAGATTTTATGTTTGTTCACGGGTTCCTCAAGAGCTGCGCGGCATACGCCTTTCAAAGTTCCGTGAATATCAAATACCGGCTATAACAATGCAAGTTATAACTACTCCTCAAGGACAAACACGACAATATTGTCGTAAACGATGTTTGAAGTGCTCGAGCGCACGCGCTCGTGCACTTGTGTAACACTAATTTTTTTTTTAAATTCACTTCGCTTTTTACGTTTGTTTTGCTCACTCGTTCGTAGCCGTATTGAATACGGCTCGGTGGTGTGGAATTGTATTCAAATTACAAATACATGTATCATCGAGCGTGTTCAAAGAAAATTAATTCGTACACTTTGTGACAGTTATGATAGAATATGCAGACTGATGAAACTGGATACATTGCATAACGGAAGAATGAGACATAATCTGAAGTTTCTGCAGAAGGTTGTGAATGGAATAATTGATTCATCTGTATTACTTAGCTGCATTTACTTACACGTTCCTCGGATTTCTTGCAGATCGCATTCAATGTATTATGCTTCTGATTTGCATGAAGCAGAAACCCATGACACGGCTACAATTAGCGTTTAACCATTGTGAACAGATTGCTGCGAATAGGAGCCTTGATGGTTTTGATTACACGCGTAAATTTAGAAATTCTGTTGATTATATTGTGTTGTTCTAAAGTTTCTCTTCCTATTCATATTTTTGTACTGCTGTTACATACTAATCTGGAAAGTGGACCACTAAAAAGGCGCAATGCTGTTTGTGGGCCACTCTAAATGAATGAGTGAATGAAAATCTATAGGCCATATTCGTCAACCGCTGACACATAGTAGCTTCACTGTACAGTTTTTTTCTACTTGTATCAGCTTCGATGGTGTTAAGAATCTACCAGTCCGTACGAGGCGCCTAGTTGAGTAAAACTCTCGATGAAGTGCACCACAGGATGTTGTCATTGCTTGTCTGGGGCGCGCCAGAGCCAAGCATTCCAAGAATTTGCCTGACACCATCGGATCTTGAAAGACTCGTCACGGTGGCACCGAACAACAATTGGAGCGAACTAACGTCTAGAAAGTTCGGGTTCCGCATGGGTGCTTGTTTTTGAATGCTTCCTTCACCTGCCGTCAAAAGGCCACCATTAGCATGGCCATACGATGTACACTTAGATTATTATAATTATCGGTGTCACGAGACTAAATTTCGGGCCAAAAACAAACTTCATTGCACAAGCAATGAAATTGCTTGTGAAATGCAATAAAGACGATTTAAAAGCACGTAAATTACTTTAATTATTTCGTCGGTGATTCCGCCATCCAAATCGCAGTTAATACAATGTTCCCAGCGGCAATTACAGTTCTATTAGAAAATCCACGCAATCAATGGCTCATCATCCTAGTTGTTTGCATTCAACATGACAAACTATAGTCCGTTGCAACCTATAGAACGAAGGGCGAGGGTAAGACGGGCCGGAAGAACAGCCGGAACGCTAGAAGAAGGCGAGGTTTCCCCTCTCTTCTCCAGCGTTCCGTCTGCTTCCTCCTCCGCGCCCGTCTTACCCTCGCCCTTCGTTCTTAGGTTGCACCAGACTTTAGGCGTACTTATATCACTAATTTCTTTCCCTTTATCCATCTCCACTTCCTGAAACTATCCATCATGACGGAATGTGAACACAAACAATTTAGACGCCATAGCAGAAGGGCGGAGAAGCGGCAGCAAGCGCTAGAACATCTTTGTCATAAAGAAACATTTAAACCGATCTCGTGCAGTCACTACAGCACTAGTTCAGATTGTCCACTTTAATGTCCTCGCGTAAGGAGAGCACAAAACAGCACAGGCACAACTTCAATGACTAGTGATTAAGTGATTTATTGGCATCAAACAGGTGAGCACACGGCAACGTGCCAGTAAAGGAGCTAAGTAAACACGCTTACGCTAGCGCCTGCCAGCCCGTAGCCTCGACACTGGGAGTCCTATAATAAAACTGGAAGTGATGATGATGTATCAACACGGTTGTATCCAACGTTGTATCCAACGGCGCAGCACAATCACTCGCTCGCTTTGCCGGTCGCACCGACCTCTTCATACAGATTTCGTCTTTTTCGGTATCTCAACTACTCTTCGCGACAGCATTGAGATATTCACCAACCCAGAAACACGAGGGAAAAAAAAAGGTTGAAGAAAGAAGCCAAAAAGCAGGAATTAGGTTTAAAGCACCCAACCAGGGGGCGCTTCGGAATTGTTGATGGTAGCGCCACCAGAACAAAACATGGTCGTGTCTTGTTGGTGTCGTCGCATGATGTGTCGGGCGTACGGTGGAGATTTAGAAACATAGAGAGCGTGGGAGAATTCTTCCCGTAGATGTTTAAATGAAGAAAAATAAAGACGATTTAAAAGCACATATACGATGTCGAGGTAAGCCTGGTTTGCCTCGCAAGTGCTGCTGCACATTATCTACGAGATCACTCTGCAGGTGAGCGATGTTTGTTTAGATTTTGCACTGGAATAACGTCGGGCCTTGTCCTCTTAAAATAAATATTAAGAATTACAATGAACAACTGTTTACGAGCGACCTTTTAGAAGACGTCGGGATTATAGCCAGATTCTTTTTGGTCGCTGAACCCCCGGCAGAGGTAGTGCTGCTAGTGAGCTACATTCTCGCCGCTCGAGGATACCACAGTGGGATAGCATTCTGAGCTCGAATTTATTCACTCCTAAGAACTATTTACGCGTCTGGGATACTGGTGGCACAGGCTGATAATTCCGGGGAGAGATAAGAACCGCGCCTGCAGGTGTGACTGGTGCCTGGACCCTGCCAGGCTGGAGCACGACATCGGCTGGATTCGCGGCTCGGGAGCTAGCATTGTGCCGAAGAGTTTTTATTGTTGTTAGTATTGCGGAACACACCGTGCACCAGCCTGCATCAACATTAGTGCAAGCAAACTAAAAAGCCATTGCACGACCTGAACAAAGACCCCGTGCATTTAGTGTCAAGTCTTGTTGTCCTACCTTACCGAGGCTGTAGATCGCACTTACTGTGACGTGCTCCTCTTGATTAATAAAACTATATATTTTTATGCGAGTTCGAAACATAACGTGCAGTGATATAGTCTCAAAAAATGGCAAAAAATTGGAAAACGAAAAGAGGATAGCTTGTCTAATCTCCTGTATAAATGACTCCTGAACAAATGGCTGTGCTTCATTTAGTAGAATATTCATGACGATGTTTTGTTGGGGTCGACGTCTATGAAACCTTCATTTCTGTTTCAGGTTATAGAGATGTCCAATTCGCATGCAAGATTTCCAGGTACTGTTTGGGGGCTGGCTGTTTATTGACTTGTATGAGACATGTTAGTAGGGAAAATTCATTTAACGAAGAAAGCACCAGTGAAATATGTTATGATGCCTTTAAAAGAACCCTTTTTTATTTTCCTAAAATATAGTTTATGCTGTTCAATTGCTGCTTTGCTCAATTCTTGTTTTACAATGTTTCTTGATTCTGGCACATAAAAATAATCTAAATTGTTGCTTGCAGGTGTTTCATAAGTGTACTAGATTGTACCGCATAGAGCTACATTTTGGTGGATGTTTTGTTCACAGGGACGTACATGTTTATTGTCAGTTTGATCACAACCACGACTAAGTTTAACACCTAGTCGTGTGTATGTTTAGACAGCCGGAAGTTAGTCAGCCTCAAAGGGCATCTGGTGCCTCAACTGTAGATGAGACATTTAGCCGGTGCAGTGCAACCGCTAGCCTTGATGTCCTTAACGTGCATCACGCAGTAGAGATACACGACCGCACGCCGGTATACGATGCTCATTCAGATCGAAACGGGCAGGGGTGGGGATGAAACCCAGAATCCCTCCAGTGTGAGCTTTCTGCCTTAGACGACATTTTGTCGCACGCGCAGCAAAAAGCCCGGCAGGGGGCCACGAGCATATGCTGGAGGCGAAACATTTACTAAGCTCTTAACCGGTCACCTACTATAACACAGATTCGCATACATAAAAAAGGTCGCCTGCGCCGTCAGAGTTATAAAAATACATTTACACTCACGTCAAGCCACGTGTGGGTGGGTATCTGCAGCAGGAAACGTGCCAGCTGTTGAACCAGTTCGGTATTTCCAACAAAGATTTGTCGAGCTCGATCAACCGCTGGCAACTGAAGTATTTTTATACGCTGCGTGTAGTGATCGAACAATATTATCTAAAAGTGGAAGCTTAAACGATAAATACATTTTTTACGGTTTAACAAATACGAAGTCTCTATACTCCATGCTGTTGTCTGGGGCGCTTTTGTTTTCCTTACTATGGGTAGCTCACGTGCTACCCACACGGTTATGGTTTAATTTTATAGTGTATAGAAGTTTGGCACAGCACGTGCTTGCACCAGCAGAGGAAGTTAAAGTATGCTCCTCACTGTGGGATGCGAAAAATTCCACCAGGCGGCGTAACCGAAACTTCGCGCCGCGGATGAGCAGTGTGACCCCGGCTTTATGAAAACGAATCTTAAAGGGGCCATGAAACAAAAATGTATTGACCTCATCTTAATTTTCTTATATTCAATAAAGCCCAAAGATGTTGTTTTCTAAGTTTTGCGGCCAAATATTGTGTCTGGAATTTACAAACCGCGTTTAAAAATCATAAGTTTCGGCAATTCTGAAACGACCATACGACACGGTGTGGGAACCAGAGGCAACAAAACGTCATCATAAGTGATATATAAAGCGGAACAGATATTAAACTTTATTTATTGTTCGCATAACAAATTGAAAATGATAAAAACAAATAATCATTTATTGACGCTCTTATATTATTTACACGATACAGCATCACGTGATTGCGATTGAGTTTCGGTTTCAAACGTATCCTAGTCTTCCGTCGCTTGGTAGCCATGGTAACAACCGGGTCACGGGTCTATTAGCGGCGAGATGTTTTGGTGGCGCCCTCCTATGGTTTCCTCGTGACGTCATTACCTTGCGAACAACAAGTTCGATGGTGTTTGGAATGAGCATGGTGGGCGCTTGAAATCATTGCGCTTTCAAACTAACACTGCCAACACCGTCAAAATTAAAGTTCTTACATTCCTCTTATTTCCATCGATGAGAAATCCTTTGCTGAAATATCAGACGTCAGATCTCCTTCGTTGACTTGCCTGCGTGACGTCATTATGGCGCCGCTATTGAGGCGATATCTGACGCTCTGTCTGTGGTCATTCAGTCCGGTCTACGTCGCCATCTTGCGCAGACAACAAAAATTCCCTATTGGTTACTTATGATGACGTGTTTGTAGAACTGAGAGGAAGCTCCCCGAGAAACCGAAATTATCTTTTTTGCGCCAATAAATGAATCCGGACGATCAAATGAATGAACGTGGGTTATGCAATAAAGGACAAAGATTCCAAATACACATATAGCTCTGAATTTCGGGAAAACGTTTCACGGCCCCTTTAAGCCCCGTAGACATCGGCTTCCTTGGGAATCTGTCCCCGGAATTTTCTTGACGATCGCAGCTACGTGGCATGGATTGGATTGAAAAATGCGAACTACTGACTCAAAGCCGCTTCTGTTAGCGATGTGCGCCACCAAAAGCGTCGCTGGGCTAAAAGTTCGCAATTGGCCAAAGCATAGCTTCCTGGACACTGATAATGCCTGCCCAGTCACCGGTTCACTGCGAGGCGAGGCAAATCCTGCCAATCGCGGCGAGGCAATCCTAGTCATGACGTCGGGAGCGGGAACCATCAGAGAGCGCCGCTAAACCTTTTCCACGCTAATAATATACAGGGCACCTCTAGGGCCAGATCTTATAGCATCCTCGATCATCCGCGCCGGTGCGCACTGGGGCACCCAGGTGCGTCCCTTCGTCTTCGTTCAAGTGCACCGGTGCGCACCGGACGTCCTCGATCGACGGAGCGCACCCTCCCGGTGCGGCTCTTCGTTGCTCCAACGCCCACCGGAAGAATCGACCGTGTGCCGGGGTGCAGTCCCATCAGGCATTGCAGCCAGGAGCGAGAATCGAGGAGATGGCGATAATAGCAGACGCCGCAATCTATCGAGATGGCGACCTTGCGAAAACGAACACGCCTCGCAGCTGCACTCGATGAGTTCCTCAGCTCTTCTGACAGGGAGGACGACGACGTTCTTACCATCGCCGCGATTACCGGTTATTGTTGCGGTGGCAAGGAGCGCCCGAAAATTACGAACTTCGTGGAAAGCGTTGTGGGGCGTTTCGACGGCATTTAAGGTACGTATATTATCTGGCGCTCTTCCTTGAACCACCAATGATGTGCAAAATGGACCCGTGTAATTGTCACCGGCTTCGTGACCCCATCGACAATCACGTTCACGATGTTCGTTTTTGTGTAACCGCCAAATCTGCGAGTAAAAAAATTACACCATCTTCCCGAGGGGAACCATGGGGTGATGCGGAGCA
The DNA here is from genome assembly GCA_037355805.1 of Ixodes ricinus. Lineage (NCBI taxonomy): Eukaryota > Metazoa > Arthropoda > Arachnida > Ixodida > Ixodidae > Ixodes > Ixodes ricinus. The sequence continues at coordinate 36,606 of JAZHYW010050383.1, read as the reverse complement.
TCGTGTTGGTTCCGAGGAAGAGTCAGTTGCGTGCTGACGTCGAGAGATGGCGCCACCAACTGCCCTAGCGTGACCCCCTACGCGAGCCTTCGTCGCGGCTCGCGGCAGACAAACTTGAAACGCTCGCCGCTCGCCGTTTATTTTTTTTCACACTTGAAGGAGAGGAGACTAGAGGAGGAGAGTTGCGCGTGCGCGCGCGGTGTGAGGAGAAGCGAACGCACGCGCAGTGCACGCAGCTGGTAGAGAGAGAGAGCGGAGAGAGTAACGCGCAGCTGCTGGAGAGAGGGAAGGAGGAGAGTTGCGGGTGCGTAGTGTGACTGCGGACTACGACGCCGACGCCGCGGGACATAGACCTGAGCAAGAGATGCTCCGCATCTAAAAACCGGGAGAATTTGACGACAGACGCGCACCCTTCTACATCGCCAACATACACACGCAGGGACGTACGTAAGAAAAAACAAACAAAACACGAGGTGACGCATGGTGGCGGTCGCCGCGGTGCACCGGCGCGGCGTAGTTTGTCCTCGATGTTGCACCGACTTCGCGCTGCACGACCGAGGAACGCCGCGCACTGTCCTGGGGCCCCATGTTGCGCTTTTTGGACTCCCATGGCGACTAGGGAGAAGGAAGTGACGTCAACGACACAGCAAACGCAGATTGGATGTTGACAGAAGAAAACAAAATCAACATCCAATCTGCGTTTGCTGCATTGTTGACGTCACTTCCTTCTCCATAGTCGCCGTGGGAGTCCAAAAGCGCAACATAGGGCCCCTGGTTTCAGGACAGTTCCGGTGCGAGTTGATCGAAGATGCTATTAGCGTTTTCGTGTCCGTGGGATATAGCCTCGACGGCGACGTCACCTCTGATGACGCCACGACGTTCATGTGACGTCATCACGGTGTTTTAGAAAGGTTCGTCATGACATCACAACGTAAACACCGCGTTCACGTCAGTGTCACTACCGACGTCAATCTAGCGCCCGTTACAAAGGGTACAGCCATTAACATCCATCTATCCATCCAGCGCTCTGCTCTAAATTATACATTCTGTTCTAGTACAAGGTATAGCGCTCTCGATTAAATTTATGCCTGCTGCAATATACGAGCGTTTATTTCTTTATCTATTATATATTTAGAAATAATACCAGTTCCAATGGAAACTTTCGTAGGGTGGTCACAAGGTAAAATACAAGTTACATAGTTTGTAGTGCATGATTGAAAAAGTCAGTGACGAGTATGGGGCTACCCAGTAGAGACACAGGAGGATCCTAATACAATGTACTACACTTGAAAATGCAAAATTACATTCGACCAGTGTACAATAGGATGAACCGATGCGAACAAGTAAAATACACATATCATATGAGGTGACTGCCCAGAGCATTTGAGAGTGGTTCTATGGATGTGGAGGGAACAATGCTGTCAGGTAATCTATTCCATTCTGACACTACTCGCGGAAAGAATGAGTATTGGAAAAAGTGGTTTTTACTCTGATATTTTGTGAGAAGCTTGCCATGATTCCTTCTTGCAGCTCTAGAAATGTGCGAAGTACCATATTTCATTTTGACTATAAGGGTTTAATCACTTAATATTTGAAACAGAAACCTTAGCCTTGAGGTTTTGGCACTTTCCTCAAGTGGTGCTTGTTGAGCTAAATTGCATAAGTGGGACGGTGAATCAGTGTAGCGAAATTTATTAAAAATGAATCTTGCAGCCAGGGGCTGCACATTTTCTATTTGGACAGTGTGTGTTTTATAGGGGGGGAACTATACGACGTTAGCATATTCCACTATGGGACGTATCGGTTCCTTACAGGCTACTAACTTTGTCTCGTTGGATGCTGATTTTAAAACTCTTTTTAGATTGTTGATTGCTTTCGTAGTAATGAAGTCGATTTGGGTTTGCCATCTAGGCTCTGTTGAAAGTGGAGTCCGAGGTATTTGTGTTGTTCGACTTTTGAAGGAGAGTGTTGTGAATGCTGTAGGGGAATTGCAGGGTACCTTTTTATTACTGATTGTCATGTAAACGGTTTTTGTTTTTGCGTTTAATACCATTTGCCAATCAGAACACCAGTCAGTGATCACTTGCAGTGCACTGTCTAGTAAAAGCTGGTAGTTTTGAGTTTTGACTTCGGTGTACAATATGCAGTCGTCTGCGAACAGTCTAATGTTTACATCAATGTTGTGTACTATTTCGGTAATATAAAGTGAGAAGAGAAGTGGTTCTCGTACAGACACCCGCGGGATCCCAGAAGTAACTGTGATTAATGGTGAACTGTGACTTAACTTTGACGAACTGTTTTCGATCAGTAAGGTATGCTTCAATCTAACTAACAATTTGTCCTGGGCCAAATCAAGTTTTATGTTTTAGCAATAATTTCGTGGCTGAGACTCTGTCGAAGGCTTTGGAAAAATCTAAAAAAGATGATGCAAGTTTGTAAGCTGTTAGCTGTTAGCTGCGTAGCAGTTGACAAGTCCAGATTGAAAGCCATGTTTGGCGGCTGGTTAACAGGTGATTTGTTTCTAAAAGTACAGCGAGGAGTTTTAGTATAACGTGCTCAAGGATTTTGAAACAAGACGATGTAACCAAAATTGGCCTATAATTTGAGAGGTCTTTCTTACCACCTGATTTGTGAATAGGTACCACTCGCGCAAGTTTCCAGTCAGTTGGTATTCGGGCTTTTTCTAGTGATTTAATAAATATTAAAGTCAGCAGACCATTCCGGCTCCGGCTAACGTTTAAAAAATACCTTCGCAATATTATTTGGACCACAGCTTTTCTTAGTGTCTAGACTTAGTAGGAGAGAGAAATGCCAGGGTTCAGATATAGTGATGTTATCAATGAGTGGTGTCTGGCTCTGATTAAAAGGGGTGTCCGTTCGCTATCTGTTGTAACTACGGATGCAAAATAATCGTTAAATGCCAGAGGAAGTTCTGAGTGTTCGTGAGAAAGGGATTCGGTAGCGCTGGATTTTCTTGGGTTCAAGCACCTCCAAAATTCGTCAAGGGAAGTTCTAATAAATAACTGAAGAGTGGGGTTGATATACGATCGTTTGGCAGTTTTGATTTATTGTTTCAGTTTACTGTTCAGAACCGAAAACTGGTTTCTGTTAAGCGACACTTTTTGTTCCTTTGCTCTTTTTCTTAGCCGGTTGAGCTTACGTTTAGTATGAATACTGTATCGAGTTTTGCACGGGTCATCCTTTTTTGTTCTTTTATTCTTGGTAGGGATGAACTTAACCCTACGATAATTCACTGTTTTCATAAAAAATATTTATAAATCATTTACGGAAGCATGATCATCGAGAGTGAGTTCTAGAAATTGATCGTATTGCATATCAAGGAGATCAAGAATTCCAACATCGTCCGCTTTGTTATAGTCTGGCAGTACGGAACATGGAGAGGGGTTATTAATTGGTGGTCGCGTTTTGAAGGGCACCAAGACCGTTAAGTGTTCAGAGGCGCCGTCTAGAATATGTACCGTACAATTGAGTGTTTTAAAGTATTGACTTACAAATATAAGGTCGAGTAATGATTGGGATGAACACACGTGGGCTCTCTTATTATCTGGTCGAGGTTATAACAAAAACACATTTCGAGTTGAGCGTCCGCGTTAACAGGTTTTTCACAGCCATCACGTTCCCAGTCAATTTCCGGAACGTTAGAATCACCAGCCATGATGACTCGACTATTATTGTTTACATTTTCATTAACATAGATGTGAAGAGTGTCAAAGAAATCAGGCAGTGCGTCTGGAGGCCTGTATACGGTACCAACAAAACATGAATACTCGTGAAAAATAACTTAGCACCAAATAGATTCAATCCTAGGGACATCGGGCATTTCGGTCTATTTAATGCCCTTTCTGATAGCGATGGCCACTCCGCCGCCACGGCCACCTCGATCTTTACGTATTATTGTGTCGTCGGGCGGGACGATCTCGCTATCAAATACGCTCCGAGACAACCACGTTTCAGTGATCATGACGATACTACTCAGTAACCATGCATCATCGGTACTCACTAAACTTGCTTCAAGTTCTATTAGTTTATTGACAACACTTCTAGCATTTACATTCAAGATTCCTATTTCTGTTTTGCGACGCTCTTTATTTTTGTGCTGTCATGCTGGGCCTGGTAGGACGCTGTCGCTTGCCGGGATATCGCGAACCGGAGATTTATCGCCTATCGTTTCGTTCCACGCGTACAACACGTTGTTGATTCGCACCTTGTCATAGACGAGCGCTACTTTGTCCCCTGTTCTTTTGTTGTCCTTCGTGCCCCCGATCCAAGAGCTTCTTTCTGGTTAGCTGGACTCGATTGAAAATATCCTCGTTGACATAAATATTAGTGCGACGCAGTTTGGAACAGTTCCTTAGTATTGCTAGTTTGTCTCTAAAGTCTAGAAGCTTTAAGATAACCGGTCAGGCTTTTCCGGGTGTTTTACTACCCAGTCTGTAGATCTTTTCAATTCCAGACGTATAAATGTGAAGAATATCTTCAAATATTGTTTTAGACACTGGTGCTCCTAAGCTGTTACTGTTCTCATTTTCTGTTTTTTCTAGTCCAAATATTAATAAGTTGTTCATCCGATTGCGGTTTTCTAAGTCATCCATCTTACCTACAAGGGTACAGATGGTCTTCTCAAGTTTTCCGATTTTCCTTATTCTGTTTTAGTGATGCGGCTTGAACACTATCGATTTCCTTAAGCTTATCTTATAAGGCATCCAGCCTGCTACAAGCTTCTTTTTGGTTATTTATAATCTCTTGCACGTCGCTTGCGATAACGGTAAGTTTGTCCATTATTTGTTTCAATTCGACCGGTCCTAGATTTGATTCAATGTCTCCGCACAACAAGAGCAGGCTTTTCAGCTGCAATGAAATATTCCCAAGAACACAGCAGAGGTACCGTGGGCCCGGAAGCATTATCGAACACACGTTATTAGTGTGGTATGAACACGGATGACGTTTTCTCACCTGCACAATAAACACAAATGGGTTATCGACTGTCATGTTGACGAAGCCGCCGTGCCCACAAAAAGGTCGAGTTGCCGCACGCCTTTTATATCTCTCGCGAACGCCTCTTGTGCTGATGCCGTTGGTGATGCGGTAGACGGGTAGCGAAGAGTGGCGATGAAATCCAAAGAGGCGAACGCTTCTTGGCCATGGCGGGCGTTCTTCAAAGTGGCATTCCTTGCGTCGGCTATGATGCATCCTCAAGTGGATCCACGCTGTTCTCGTATTTCCGTTTGATAGTCGGCAGAAGATAGCAGGAGGGTGACGTGAATCTGCACAATGAACACAAATGGGCTATCGACTGTCATGTTGACGAAACCGCCATGCCTGAAAGGTTTTGTGATAGATATACATATTGTTTTAGGTTATCAATCTTGTTCTGGATTATCGATTCAGGTCTAGATTTTCAATTATGTTCTCGAAGAAAGTTCAACTCTTGATTAATGTTACACATTATGCAGCACGGGCATACCACAACCCTTCGCTTTATTGATAATAACGTTGCACAAGGTTTAAGCAAAAACGGGGACGACACATTGTCTCTCCCTGCATTCACTAAACTCGAAGTCGAGAGCAAACGGGCCAAGCCACCTGGAAATTAGCAGAGCGGATATCAGAAGCGCATACGTCAGCTACGTTGCACATACACTGCTCTCTGGGGAGGAGGGCAGAGCCACGTCTTCGTCACAGTGAGAGCGCATTGAAAGAAAGAATTCCTAATCGAGTGGTCCGCTTCAAAGACGAGACTGTGATTGTGCGTGGGTATGAGCCTTTCTGAGCGTCATATTCCTGCAGCCCAACATGCGAGTGTCCGTTGTAAAGAGCGAGAAAAACATTTGCGTCGTACGCTCGAACACTCAAAGTGGTGCCGGGACAAAAAGTAGTTCTTGTAAGCGGTGGGAAGAAGACATATTGAAACCCCGAACACATGTCTACTCCTTGAAGTCAACGGGATTATGAAAGCTAGCTGGTCTAGTTCATTGTAACGCTGTAACGTGTGGAGGGAAAGTTACAGCTTGACAAAGCTCTTATAGGTTCTTCCCTCAACATGAAAGGTAATTTCCTCCTTTTCACTCGCCTCCTTTCCGGCGTTCCCTCAACTAAAGTGGGAAGAGTGAAGGGCTTCGCGGGAGGAACTCGGTTCTTTAGGGTTGAAATCGGGGTAATACACACAATAGAAATAAACGGCGAAAGTGGTGAACACAAGAGCAAAGAGCCCATTTCGTCGTCAGCTCGTGCTGCCGGATCGCGAGCTTTCAACAAGACACTTAAGCCTGGTTCACACAGTCGCGTTTGACCGCGTTTGACTGCGTTGCGGCTGCGAGAAACCAGAACATTCCTGCTGCTTATACCGCGTGCCAAGATAATTCCTTGAATTGGATTCCACGCTTCATACGAAGCACAGATGTGCTGGTGACTCGCTTTCGGTTCTCGACGCAACGCAGTCAAACGCACTCAAACGCAAGTGTCTGAACCGGCCTTTAGATGCTTCACTTGCGGTCTTAGCCCAACGTTAGCTGGCATTCTGAGGCCTCCAGGATGTTCCTTTAATAAGTTCTTCCTACCATCTTCAAGTAGATCCGGGTATTGAACACGGATTATCTGAGATGTAATGAAAATCTTGTCTGCCCATAGGTGTCTCCAATTGCTGTGAATATTTCCAAGCATGGAGCGTAAGCATCGAGCTCCTTTGGTACAACTCATTGATAGCATCAGATGGTCCTCCTTCCTGAATCTTTCTGTCATCCGCGAGGCTCTCAAGTACAGACCACGCGACGGGGACATAGTCCTTGTGACGTACCCCAAGGGCGGGTCCCACTGGATGCAACGCATCATCCAACTTCTCTTAGATCGCGGAGACGGCGCGTCAACCTACTCGGATTTCTTTCGACGAACTCCAGTTCTGGAATACCACGGTGCTGCGGTCGTCGATGATATGCCTCCACCGAGGTTCTTCAGGACACATCTCTAGCTGCTCCGGTACAATTTCAACGAAATGACGAAGTACGTGTATGTCGCTCGGAACCCGTGGGACACGTGCGTGTCGCTCTACCATTATACGAGACGCGTACCCAGGTACAAGTTTGAAGACGGCGCGTTTGACGACTTCTTGGAGGCCTTTGTTACTAGAGAGTTGTGCTTTGGAGACTACTTTGATCACGTGCTCCATGGATACGCTCGGAAGGACGACCCGAACGTCTTCTTCATGACCTACGAGGAGCTGAAAGCAGATGCTCCCGGAATGGTTCTGAAACTTGCCTACTTCCTCGGCGAAGACTACGGGAAGATGCTTGAGGGCGACGCTTTCGCGCTTCCACGCGAAGACTACGGGAAGATGCTTGAGGGCGGCGAAGAGATGTTTCAGGAGGTCTTAATGAAAAGCAGCTTCGAGTTCGTGAGCCGTCTGCTCGAACCTGGAGAGGAGGAGTTTTTGGTAGTTTTGAAAATTCATTTTCTCCTGCGGATAAGCTTTCTAGCTACGGACCAGAAGGAAGTAAAGATAATGACTTAAAGGAAAGGTGAACGACTAGAAGGAACTCAAGGATGAAGAAAGAATAAAACAATTAAAACTGGGACAAAACGACACATCTTTCTGAAAGATGTGTCGTTTTGTCCCAGTTTTAATTGTTTTATTCTTTCTTCATCCTTGACTTCAACCAACACGCTCTTCTCCCAAACATAGAAGGAACTCTTTTCCCCAGATCGAATCCAACGCATGCAAGCCAGGATTGATCAGATGACGAAAGGAACGAACCTGATGAGCGATACTTTCAACTGATCGACGGAATTCCACGGTCGCCGCTCCTGGACCCAGACACGATCCTCGCGGCTCTGAAGCATCGACCCTGAGATGGCGACGTCGTCCTAATCACCTTCCCGAAATCCGGTAGCCACTGGATGCTACAGATCGTCCAGCTTATCCTAAACCGCGGCGAGAGCACCTCAACCTTCGCCGAATTTGTGAAACGAACGCCCTGCCTCGAGGCTCACTGTCCCAAGTCACTCGAAGGCCTACCACCACTCAGGGTGGCAAGGAGTCACTTTAATATGTTGCGGCACAACTTCAACGAAAATGCCAAATACATCTATTTGGCGCGCAGCCCCTGGGACGTCTGCGTATCCTTTTACAACATGGCGAAGTGCGTTCCTAAATTTCGGTTTCAGAAAGGAACCCTGGATGACATCTTCGAGACGTTCTTGAACACAAACTATGGCTATGGGCACTACTTTGACCACGCTCTTTCTGGCCATAGTTTTAAGGATTACACGAACGTGCTGTTTCTTACCTTCGAAGAGCTGAAGGCGGACAAGCCTTCTGCGGTTCTGAAGATAGCCTACTTCCTCGGTGTAGAGTACGGCAGGATGCTGGAGGACAATCCAGACATCTTCGATAGCGTGTTGAGGAAGAGTACCATAGAATACATGAGGGGTGCCTTCGACGTCGATGCCAAAGTGTTCACAGCGGCGTTCATGAATATCCGTGACGCGAATGCAGACGACACTTCTGCGATTGAACCGACTGGGGTAGAGAATTCGCCGAAGCTGGAATTCTTCCGAAAGGGTAGAGCCAATGATTGGAAAGAAGTTTTGACAAGAGAGCAGATGGAACGCGTGCGAGATAAGATGGCAGCACTGCCTCAAGCACCAATATTCATTAACCTATGGAACGAGTTGAAGAAACAAGATAACAAGAAGGTTGAAGAACAGAGTCATTGAGCGCATTTCAGACTAATCAATTTCTCGCTTTCCTAATAATAATATGTGTATTGATTTTTACGTTAATAAAAGGTTATTTTGATAACTAAAGTGATCGCTTGTTATTAATTAAGTAACTCTGGTTTATGAAATTTGTAATAGTCATATTGAAGCAACGGCCACAGTCACATTGGGGGCTTTACGTGCCAAACCAACGAAGGCCATCTGGCGTGCAGGTGGATTAATTTGGACTACCTGGGTCTCTCTTGTCGTGCAGCCGAAATCTTCGTTACACGGCACCTTTTGTGAAATACCCCGTGCAAGATCGCCTGCTCCCTGCACACCTCTAGCGTTTGTTAGCGCCCCAATCGCGTCCATGTGCTTTTTGTTTACCCCCGACTTCGACCAATACCGCCTGGCCGTCTAGTCATCGCGCGTTCTCTACGTTGCCCTTTGATTGGCGTGCTCCCCATTCCGTTCCGATGAGCCAAAGAGCCATTTCGGAACGCTTGCTCGCCGTAAATATCTCCGTCACATTGTGGGCACCTCTGCCGGAAATGAAACGCAGACATTTCGCCGAATTCCCTGAGCATAAAAAAATGAAAGCCGTTTACAACTCCCTGTAACGCCGAATTAGAGCGCAGCTCATGAGGAGCAGGGGAAGGCACGGGGAGGGGGAGTCACGTGGCCTGGGGGTCACGTGACCTCGAGGAGGAGGGGGGGAGTTTCCCCGCTAAATCTAGCGGGGAAAATTTTCCGCAAAATTTAGCGGAGAAAATTTTCCGCTAGATTTAGCGGGGAAAAATTTTCCGCTAGATTTAGCGGGGAAAATTTTCCGCTAGATTTAGCGGGGAAAATTTTCCGCTAGATTTAGCGGAGAATATTTTCCGCTAGATTTAGCGGGGAAAATTTTCCGCTAGATTTAGCGGGAAAATTTTCCGCTAAATTTAGCGGCGAAAATTACCCATCATGCACCGCGTGGTTACGCCGACGCCGACGGCGACGCCGACGGCGACGCCGCTCAAGCCGGAAACGGGCGCCTAAGAGCTGCGCTCTAAAAGGAATGCAGGGAACGTAGGTACACGCGCTGCATGCTCTGGCGTGTGCAGCCGTAAGTGTACGAAAGCAAAATTATAAAACCATCTTCACGTGCATTCCTCAATGCGTTTTTTAGAGCGCAGCTCTTAGGCGCCCGTTTCCGGCTAGAGTGGCGTCGCCGTCGGCGTAACCGTAAGGTCACGTGACCCCACGGGTCACGTGACCCCCAGGTCACGTGACCCCGCAGGTCACGTGACCCCAGGTCACGTGACACCTCCCCCTCGAGGTCACGTGACCCCCGTGAGGAGGAGGAGAAAGGAGGGGTATACCCTCCCCTCAGTACCCTTCCCTCCTCCTCCTCAAGAGCTGCGCTCCAATTCGTCGTTACAGGGAGTTGTAAACGGCTTTCATTTTTTTCAAGGTGTAATCTGTTAGTACTTGACAAAGATGTGGTACACCAGACTAAATTAGAGTAGTTCAGATGGGATACAAAAAAAAACCTTATATATAAGAATTTTTATGTGACGAGGCAATAAATTTCTGAATTGACATAGTTTCCCAACCACTCTTGATATTTTAAGCACGAAACGCTTTTCAACGCTACCCGCAATCCCAAAACTTTGTCCGTCCGTCCGTCCATCCGTTCGTCCGTCGGTGCATATTCCGCTAAATTTATCGTGAAAAGCGGCACCACGTGACGTCACCTGACGTCACGTGGCCTATACGCTATAGAAAAATTGACGTCACGTCACCTATACACCCATTCGGTTACTCACTAAATTTAGCGGAAAAATTCGCGTCTTGTGACCTTGAAGCGCATCCAGTTTTTCCGCTAAATTTAGCGGGAAAATATAGTCACGTGGCACACCAGTTCCCTATAATGCATCTTTTGCATTACAGTACTTTGAAGTTAAAGGTCGTTGCCATACTTTGTTTCTTATAATTTACTTCGCACCTTTTACACAGGGAAGGCCAGCGTGTGCAGCACGTGTACCTACGCTCCCAGAGCATTCCCTTTGGTGCTTGGGTAATTAACCAAAAATGTCTGCTGGTGGCACCATCAGCCCGCGCTTTGCCTCGGATCCACCGAGGCGGATTCATAGTAACGACAGCGTTTTACAGAAAGAAACATCTGCGCAAATAACTAAACCACACACCCGAAACCACTTAAAAAAAAAAAAGGTGGTGACTATTTTAGAACTTTACGAGCATCGTCACGGGGGCTCGATCGTTTTTGCTTGTCTGCTATCCGCCATTAAACAAATCACGCACAGCCAATGCATCTCTATATCCAGCTCGTAGCCTCCATGGGCTGCGGTCACGTGAAACGGATTATAAACCAACTCAACTCACTGACGTCAGGCCACTGCGGTGGCGCTGCTGTAGGTACTACGCATGCGCAGAAGCTTCCCTCCTCCCGAATTTAGTTTCTGCGCATGCGCAGTGCCCACACCCGCTGTGGACGAAGCAGGCTCGCTTTTAAACACTGTGTTGGTGTATGGCCGGTATCACTTTGTGAAGAGTATCTGCGTCAGATCCACACATGCGCACGGGAGGCCAAACACATAGCAGTGAGTCAGCTGTGCCGTCATCCGACAACCGCTCGACCATTTCCACTCGCATAGGAAACCACGTGTGCGTATCTCCAGCAGGAAACGTGCAAACTGTTGGAAGACTACACAGGCCTTCCGAACACCAACCCTCCATAGGACTGGCAAAGCCCTTGTGTCGTAAGTATGGTCGCGCGGTTTTCCCGCTAATAACGTTAGGGAGGAAATATTATCTGGAAGGTGAAACTTGGATAATGAATTTTGCGGCACAAGGAACCCTGCGTCTGATCTTTTCTCGCTGTGTGCGAGTATGCTACGTAAGACTGAAGTCGGCAAGCGAGGAGTGACCATGTGGGAACCGAGGCTTGGTTACCGGGTAGCCTGGCACGTCTTGTCGTTGATTTGAAATGAAAACAAAATATTTATTTGGGTTGTCTTGTATCTATGACCGAGAAAACAAAAGCGGTAGCTTAATTAATTACATGCAAATGCATTTACTTTAAATATAAAATTTGAAAATTTAAACATCGGGCTCATCCACTACGACGGTCGAGCTATGGTTTACGAGCTGAAGGCCTAGTTCATGATGCTGAAAAGTTTGGGAGGGGATTATGGTCTAGCTGCAGTTTAATGCTACTGCAGTATATTTATATTTGACGTAGAATGTGATAAACTAATTACGAGTGGATGCCTCGCTGCCAACATTACGATTCTGTTCGTAGTTGTGTCTGAACGAAGTATCGCGTGGTCATTAAGAAACTAATAAGAGACATAAGAAAGATATTGAAATTGTGTGCAGTTAGATGTAAAAATGATTTTAACCCGCAATAAAGCTTGCCGTTTTCCAACGCACAGTTCATAATATTCAAAATTTATTTCCGGTTATATACACAAAATAATATTTTTTTTTACATTTCATGATAGATCACGCTAATACATTGGTAAATGAAGCACATGTATATATAGAACATTTTCAGCTTTACAAATATGAGTTTTCTGGTGATATCAAGGTAATGAAAATTGCCGAAGATCACCAACGGGAGATTGTTAGATATAATATTTTATTCTTTTAAAATACAAGATTTTATTTTTATTTCCCATTAAAAAATCTATTTTCAAGATGTCAGAAAAGAATCTTAGTGGATTTCTTGAGAAGTGAAAAATACCGAGCTGTCAAACTTGTCATCCCCAACAGGTCGGAGAAACGTTAGTTCTGGCCTTGGCCGCTTCAGTGGTAAATAACATAAAAAAAAAAGAAATTGCCAAGCTTATCGTTTGCGTTCTCTTTTGTTTCAAGAAAGAACTCAAAAAATTATATAAATTTTATGAAGATAACATTATTGGACCCCAAAATTATGCTTGTATTCAGATGAAAAGATCCAGATACTTTTTATACTTTAATAGCAATAGTGTATGCATGACAAAGGCGCGGCGAAGTATCGAGTATAGTTATCGGAGATATCAGAACGATCTACTGAAGCTACTTAAATTAGTCTGCACCTCGAGAAATACAGTTGTCTGTAGGCACAGCTTTTATTTAGACACTTTAATCAATATGCAGCGCCTTCCTGCGAAACAGAATTTCTAGACAAAACCTCGAGACTAAGGGAAAAAAACAAAACAAAAACAACGATGGACGACACAACAGACAAAGTCCTTCGTTTTTGGTTCTTTTCCTCCAGCCTTCAAATTTTGTATTAAAATATGTTCAACCATCCCCAGTTAGTTCGAGCCCTAACTTTTTGTTCATTGAAGCAGCATTCTGTAACATCTGGTCGCTTTCAATTCTTATCGTATTGATCAGGGAAGTCAGTCGCAAAGCGTTGCTACTTCTTTAGCAGATGTCCTTGCCAACCTGCATCTTGAAAAAGCGGGCACGCTAAACGTTTATGCCGAGAAATTATTTTTTTATTATTCACCAAACATTAACAAGTTAAGCCAAAAGAACTCACTTTGTGATGTATTGCACAAAAGCCTGTAGAAATTAGTGCACCAGGATCAACACCTCATATCAGAGAATAAAAGTCACCTAGCTTGGTATCCTCCAATAGATGAGCTGGCGGGGCTAGCTTGTTTTGCTTAGCAGCCGAGCAAACTAGGCAACGCTGGCACCGCATGACGCGGGCAAGAGCACGCGGTGAACATGCAACGTGCACAGGGGACTAGTTGGAACATCGGTGCCAACTGCACTGGCTAAATTTCTCACCTAAAGCTGGGAGACTCGTCGCCCGTTGAGGCAGACCATGTTCTAGGCTGTATAAACATACACACAACCCAATTATTATTTCATCGGTGCCACGAGTCATACGACAGTTTCTCTACCACACTGATAGGTGTCACCATCTAGGGGTCAATTTTTAAGCTTTTTCAAGGTTGCCGCTGGCCGCAGGACCTCGGCCTTAAAGAAGCTGTGCAACAGTTTCAGTGTTTTGCTTAAATAATTTGGGAGTTCGTGTCTCGACCTTTCTGAAGTAAAGAACAAAAAACCGCTTTTGCCTGCACGTCCTAGTTTTTATTTTATAAATGAACAAAGATTGAGGTTTTCGGCACCTCTCAACTCCTTCACCACCTTCCGAGTCACGTGCGCTGTGACGTCAACGGGGGTGGCGCGGGGTTCCGGTAAAGTTCTTTCTCTAGAGCCATCAGTGGGCAGCGAGAACTCCTCCGCTCGCGACCACGTGCTGGCGGGCGCAGCCAACACCACCTTGACAGAAGGCCTCCGCACGCGTCATCACAGTCAGATCGATCGAGGCCTGAGATTGGCCACGAGTGCCACGTCAGTGTTCGGCTGGGGCTCGTGTCCAAACAGCGCGTTGAAAGTCGGGCTCGGGCCCAATCGCCGAGTTAGCGCCATCCGACTCGGATGATGTTTCATGAAGGGAGAGGAGGTGGTGTTTGCGCAGCGCGAACAATATGGTGAAAGGAGGAAACTCTCATCCGGTGCCCCGAGAACATGGCGTGGCGCCACCTGACGGGCCCTATCGTCGTGACGTAGGGTGAGGGATCACGTGACCGTTTCCTGCACTCTGCGTCAAGAATGGAGTGTCTCGGTCTTCACTTTTTTAATACTACGGTTGTTTAAGGCTTCTTTTAATCCAATGTTTTGTTTCACTACTCGACCCAGTCGAGTTCCTAAATCGGCTACCGTACGAATGCTTCCGGGGAGCCGATTAGCCGGTTGCAGGCGAGCGGGGAAACGGTCGCTGCACGGAAGCGCGGCGGCGTGAACTAGACTCTAGAGTGTACGGGTCAACTTGTCGTTTTCGGCGGCTGTCTCGCGTATCGCAATGAATGCTTACGAAGTGCGACCCACCGTTGAAGGTAGGTGAGTTTTTTGTTTTTTTTTAACCTCTATTTGACCGGGCACCCCGTTACAACTGTGTACTCCTTTTCAGTTGTGCTGTCTGTATCCAGCATCAATGCGTTCGTGGACAAGGCCCACTAAATGTCCCGCCTGTTGCTTGAGGGCAAAAGCGTTCTTGAAGCGGGACACGTGTTCTGTAGAATCAAGAAGCTGGATAAGGATTGCTACACGTTCATTGGATTCGTACTCCAAACGTCGGCACTCACTTCGTACCCGCACGAGCTGGATGGAAAAAACGTCGGGGACATATCGATCTCCTGCAAAGCATGGGTGAAGGAACATGCCGCGTATCATTACTTGGTTAGGTTGTATAGGGGGTATTCACTGGACGCCATATTTGAGGTCACTGTTTAGAGCGCATGCTCGGAACGAGCTCCACTAATAGGCTGCTAAGTCCGGCAATCTTGATGGTGTGGAATGCACGTTCTAAAAGAACTGTGGAAGCTCGTCGTCAGCACGCGCTCAGCAGCCGCGCACACAAATATGGCCGCCAGTGAATACGCCCTATATACCCACCGGCCAGCGTGCTGTGAAATCGATCAAGCTCGCGGCCAGAGCCGGGAGCGAAACAACTGGAGCACTCAGACAGTTGCGTTTAAGGTGCAACCCCACCCTTGGTTAGTGTGATTCTGAACCAACAGATGGCGGTTGGATTGCCTTCCAGGCCTGTGCATCAATGCGAGAAATCGTGTGTGGTGGCGCTTCGATACAGTGGGGTATTTTTCTATATCTTGAATTTGACATCCCTGGTTCCTTGCTTGTTTTTCTCTGCACGAGCTTTCTTTGGAACGCGCATGACTGCGCCAGTTCTCGTGCAAGGGGGCCAGTTGCCTACGCTCCGAGCTCACGTCTCCAGCAAATGTGGGCAGAACAAAACGCGAAAATCGTCCTCAGCCAAATGGCGAGACATATGCACAACAAAACCACCGACGCGTTGAAAAATATACAATTGCCTGTGCGCCGTTATCGGAGATTTCAGAGGCCAATTACACATATTTCAATGTGATCAGATTTACATTGACACGAATGAAGGTAACGAGAGGACGAACAGTGAACTGAAAAATAAAGGTTTAATCGGCGAACTTGTGCCAAACAAAAAAAGTAAAGAAAAAGCCTCCTCGCAACAGAAAAGCAGGCGGCAATTCGGCAACGTAACAGAGAGCAAGAGCGAAACTGACTCGACAAGGTCGCTGGCGGCTGGTTATCTACAGAGCGTCACCATATCGAAAGTTCGGCAAAGAAGGTTCGAGCGTCGCGCGCTCCGGGCGAGGATGAACTGGCAGTTTCGAGAACAACAAAACAGGGCGAAAGTTATGTCCGGTGCAAGAGTGAACGCGAATCTTCGAGAAGTCCGTGACCGAGCGTTGCTTTCTTGGCTCTGCGGGTGGCAATATGACGGGCCGGCCCTTTTGTAGTGCATGTGTTTGACTCTTTGTGGATTTCCAGGAAAACGTGATGACGTGATAGACTTGGGTTTCCAAAATTCTAGCTTGTGGAATTAACTACCTAAAAAATAAAAAGATGAACAATTTTTTGGGCGGTCAGTTGCCTCCTTTAGGTAGCGAGGTGTTTATTTTGACCAAAACCACGAGACTGGAAGACACAAAAAATGACTCTCAGGTTTAGATGTTGAGTTTGGTAAACCAAAAGTAGGACTGGTGCGGGAGTCATAATAAAAAAATGCCGAGGTTAAAAATTAACTCACAGACAATAAATGATAAAAGTTAATTTTAATACGATCTCAGTGATAAGTGCAATGACTGGCCAGGTAAACATTCTGGGTGTATGGATAGCTTTTGCACATAGTTTAAGCAATGTACAGGGTGTCACAAAACAAAATATTACGATTTTTTTTTACCGCAAGAATAAACAAGGCATTGCCGAACGCCCATTCTCCGCCCAAAGGTAGCGCTAGAGGTCACATCCAGGGCCGGCTTGCTAGAACAGCGTCTCAGCTGAGACTGGGTGAAAGAAAGCACTGCAAAGGCTGGGGCGCGCGAGCGTCTTGAGACGCAACTTGAGTCCCGCTCAGCTCGTGCGCTCGCTTTGGCAGTGCTTTCTTTCACCCAGTCTCAGCTGAGACGCTGGTTCTAGCAAGCCGGCCCTGGTGTCAAAGTTTCAACCCGATCCGATACCTTATTAAAAAGTTATAAGGGAATTTCTGAAAAGTTCAATAGGAAAACGGCGGCCGACGGAGTTTTCGAACACATGGGGCTCTAAGGCACCAGAAACCGAAAACGGGCAAAAATGGGCTCCATTTTCCCATTGGAATTTTCAGAAAATTCCTTATCTTTTGAATAAGGTGTCCATTCGGGATGCAACTTTGGCATCTGGTTGTGACCTAACGCTACGTTAGGGCGGAGAATGAGTGTTAGGCGATGCGTAGTTTATTTTTGCGGTAAAAAAACCCTGTAAATTTGTTTTTTGTGACATCCTGTAACCAGTCTTAATTTTGTGATTTATGCGCGCAAGTAGTGGTGTGCAAAAATGAAAAAGATGCAAACGGATAGAGTTTGACGCTGTATAAAATATAGTGTAAGCACGCACATGGTACGCTGATTGAGAATGAAACAGCCCTACATTTTACACTAGCGTTCAGCGTATCGAAAGTTAAGGGTGCATCAAAAGCTAAAGCTTGTACACATATACTGCTCAGGCCGTTATGTTTGAATGCTCCTAGTACTTTATTACCCTCAGATTTGATGTAAGTTGTCTCCTGATTGCTTACAACAGAAAGGAGGAAACATTCTAACTGTGGGTTGATAGAAAAACTCCACCTGCTGACAGCGACCAATCATCTCGGCGCCGATTATGAGTATTCACTGCTTGCCAACGGTCGCGTGCTTAGAACAAGTTTTTCTTACTTGATTTCATACAATCGCACTTTTTCTTGACAAACAACAATGTTTACTCAGGCAAGCGGTCACATGTGAAGCTTAGAATATTTTGTATCGATTGTGGCACACGTGGCAAGTTGCATAGGTTTTTTTACAATCCGCGAAATAGAATGCTCCTGGGTTGCCTTGGTCTCTAATGCATGTAGCACAGAAAAGAGCATGAACTGAATCGCAATGGGAAACGAAAACAATAATGACAAACAAGCGTGTAATCACGCGAAAACTGAGGGCATTGCACATATACAGAAGGTAAGCTTTGTTTTACTAAATACATTACCAGTAAAGTATTTGGTTTTATCCTGCGAGCGAAGCGGAACATACAAGTGCGAGCATACTGCCCTGTACTACACTTCCAGTGAACAAGCGCACCATCCAAAGCATCGAGCTCGCTTTTATAGCTTTTGGTGCGCTCAAACCTTTGAAAACACAATTCTAATCAATTCTATTATTTCGATTTTTTTTATTAAGTGCGCCTATGTGTGTGCGTGTGTGTGTGTGTGTGTGTGTTTTTTTGTCTTTTGCGTTCATGTGCCATTTTCTTAGTTATAAAATATTTTTTCCAGAGGTACGACAACTATAGTCTGTTTCATCATAAGTATGAGCCGCATAATCAAAAATGTAGACGAAAAAAAAGAACACGAACACGCGAACACACATTAAAAATTCAATATAACGGCGCATTGAAAATTATTCGTTAGTTTTTTAGAGAGCAGCAGTTTCGTAGGGCGACATTGTTACCCGTTGAAGGTTATAGAAAGTGCAGTACAACTGTTAGCTCAGGGTCGTTAACGTGCATTACGATGTGGTACACGATCGCATGACGGTAGGATGCAGATGGACGACTGAACCCAGGGTCTCTGCTAAAGCCCCTGAATGAAGGCGTTTTTTACAAGTACCGCTAACCATTATTAGGGAGTTTTCGTAGACCGCGTTTCCCCTCCGCTAAGCCCTCCGCAACGAAGAAGCCGCTACTGCGCCTGCTCGCCGATGGCCTTGGCTGTAGAGTTCCGGGTATCGTAGCGGGTTGCGGAGGGCGTTGCGGGACGGCGAAAACGATCTACGAAAACTCCCTATTGTGGAAACGCGCAAGCCACGTGCCACGAGCGGGTGCTCCGCCGCTTCCATAAGGGTCAGTCATTTTAGTGCTGCGCCGCCATTTGCATCCAAGGGCCGCTCGAGACACGGGCCTCGTGCACTGGCCGCTTTGAGGTTATTTGAAAGACCAACGCAAACACATCGAGATTACCCGTGTCAGACGGCGTTTTAAAGGTCCTTTTCACTAAGCTCCTTTATAAAATCGGCGAACCAGCGCACGCCGCAGAGCACGTGCGCGTGCCACAGAGCACGTGCGCACTCCACATCGCGAGCTGATTGGCCGATTTTTTAAAGGAGCTTAGTGAAAAGGATCTTTAGAACGCCGTCTGACAGGGGTACAGTCCCTACAGGTTCTGCAGCGTGAGCTCCGTGCTTTGACCGGAGCTCGCGCTCGAGCATTTCTCCACCTGCTCTGATCTGCGGTGCCGCAAGACACTCGGCCAACGATCCCCCACCGCACTTGGTTTAGTGGGAAAAGTGGCGCCATTCATTGTTGTAAAAATGCTCGAGGCACGTCTCGCGCGCCACTTCTGGGGAATTCATGGCGTCTGAAATCTGGCTCAGTGCTGTGCTGTGCCGCCATGACCTTCCGAAGGGCTGCACGTTGCACGTGGCTCGTGCATCGACGAAACTTTCGCTGCTTCTGAAACATGAAGGGGTTTAGGTTTAGCCTGTGAGCTAAACCAAATGAGCTTCGCTTAGAGTATCGGCACTTTTTCCCCCGATATTGTTGTGGGTCAGTGGTTAGTAACAAATCAAACGCAGCTGCCGATCGCCATGATTGAAAAGTGCGACTTCCTCAGCATTAGTTTCGGTGTCAGGAAGCTCACGTAATATTGCTTTGCTTTGTCGCGACTGTTTGAACATTTGTGGAGGACGGAAAAGCATTTCCTGTGATTTCAGGTAAAGCTTCAGATAACTGACAACCATCATTTTAAGCACCGAGATGTGTATTAAGTGTAGCTTATTTAGTGGCTCTAGTTTAGCCCGACACCGTGGCCCGACCGCAGAGGCACAGACAGCTTGACCTCGAGCTCTTGGCGCTGCTTCAGTGGCTTCATCAGTCCGTAGCGTTGGCTACGCTCCGGACTAAGGTAAAGCAAAGCAAATATTCAGATCTTAGGGTTTCACAAGCCAAACCAACAAAAATCACTTAACACGCCACAACAAAAAATGCAGGTTTATTTTGACTAGGTGGACATCTTTTGACGTGCAACCGAAATCTCAGATTGGCCTCCGTAGGATTGCGGGCACCTCGGCCGATATTTTAACCCGACAAATATAGATTCATGGGCCAGCGCGTTGGCTCAGAGACAGTGACGATTTGTTGTGTTGTGTTTTGTTTTAATATCACTGCCACTTAAGAGCCACTGAGGTGGTTTTTGAAACTAAATATAATTGAACCATTCTGACAAGCATAGTTTGATTGCGAAAATGATTTTTGCAAGTAATAAAAAACATTCATATGTTTTCGCATACGGGGTGGAATCTGAAATGGCAGACTGCATTTCATGGCGCCCATTTCATTTGGATCGCGTCGGGCATGTGTACCGACGCACAGTAGAATGCGCGCAAAAGTAGCTGTGGTGCACCCGCAGCCTCGCGCTTGTTGTTCTGACATCTCTGGCTCGCTCACTGCCGGCATCCAGGCATCTGACACCCCGACATCTGGCACTTTTTCTGTCTTTCACGTGGCGTTCCAAGCGGCACACAACGGAAAATGCACATCAAGCTGTTCTTGAACACGTGTCGCCATCTGTACTTTATATTAAGAAACTACAATTTGCCGTAACTGAATGGGAAAAGTTTGAGGTCTTATAACATTCTTAACGTGTAATGTATCAATACGGAAGTTCTGAAAAATGTAATATCGAAGGATGCTTTATAATTTAATGTCTCGTTATTTTGATTAGTTGACGTGATTTCGTTTTTATAGCGCCATAAAATAATGCAAATTTAAACTTTATTTTTTATTTTAAAATATACAGTATCTGTAGAGTTCGTTGCTTACTTTCTTAATTTATTACATCCAACCGAACGCTCACGTAAAATATCGTGGACGATGGGACGTTCAAACTCGAGAAATATTTTTTTCAATTTTATAGACTGTGGTCTATTAAAAGCTGAATAATTAACTACCAACTAAAAACAATTGTTATATCGAGACATTAAAATATTGTTGAAAGACAGCTCTTTAATTTGACATTAACTTTAGAATTGTAAAATACATAGAAATAAAGTTATAAGCCGTCAAAAAAGCGCCAAAACGTCATGCACGGTGGGGTTGCACCTTAATAGACCGATCTCACCAAGCGTTCGACGCATGCGCGAGGCAGCCATAACTTTAGTTCGCAGGAGGCAATCGTCAGTGCATGAGACTGTTCGTTCCCTGCACGCGCAGAGCTCCAGCGAGGCTGTTGCACGCTCAAAAAGACTAAAGTTCCCTCGATGCATTGCGGCAGCGGCGGCGTAGTCAAACTGGCTGGTGAGATCGATCTATTGATTGCGTTTCGGCTGCGAGAAACCAGGACATTCCTGCTGCTTATATCGCGTGCAAACATGATTCCTTGAATTGGATTCCAAGCTTCATACGAAGCACAGATGTGCCGGTGTCTCGCTTTCGGTTCTCAACACAACGCAGTTAAACGCACTCATTAGGGAGTTTTCGTAGACCGCATTCTTCCCTCCGCTAAGCCCTCCGCAACGAAGCAGCCGCTACCGCACCTGCGCGCCGATGGCCTTGGCTGTAGAAACCCGGGTCTCGTAGCGGGTTGCGGAGAGCGTTGCGGGACAGCGGAACGATCTACGAAAACTCCTATTAACGCAAGTGTCTCAACCGGCCTTTAGAGATTGCGATTTGCGATGAACGGTGAAGTGAAGCGCCTTTTTCTAAATATAATGGGTCGTCTCCCGTTGTTATCGTAGCTCAAGAATAAAGAAAACAAAATCCCCTGGCTCAGTGGTAACATGCTCGCTTCCCAAGTCGCGAGTCGCAAAATCAATACAATGCAACTAATTTTTTTTAATTTTTTTTTACGTTTTTGATGCACAGGTTTTGTAACTTTTCTGCGATGTCGGAATTTTCGAGCGACGAATAATAAAGCTTGTTAATAACATTTAATTTCATAAACTAATATCAGACCATTCAAAGGCCAATGACAGTTCGTGTACAACATCGCTGTTTTTCTTTTTGTAAAGAAAGATTATGCAAATATTCCTGTAGCTAGGTGTATTAGAGTTGTAGAATTGTTTTATTTGGGCTCCTACAAGATAAGCAGATAGGTTACAAAAATAAAACTATTACTTGCTAATACGAGTGCAACTACTTGCATCAGCAATTTTAAAGTAAAATGAATAAAGCCACGTAACATTCTCACATTTATGCAGCTCCTGGTTGCTCAAATACCACTAAGCTGTGAGTGATGTTTGCATTAAAATAGTCAGTGAAATTTTATGGCTTGTTACCCTCTGTAAATTACTGTTTCAAGTCTATGAGCACTCAGCTCTAGTTGCATTACGTGACGCCTACTTGTGCATACATTTTTAACCCCATTGTTCAAAAAATATTGAAGCTGTATGAGAAAGGTACTGCCACGCAGGGTGAGACTGTTCACATTTTATGAATCATATTGGAATGCTTCTCCTTGGGGTAGATGCAGTAGCTGATATTTGGGTCGGTCGCGTAACTGCGGCATTGCGGCCCCGAACAGGACTTCACCATTGCTCCCTGAGCTCGACAGCTGCCGAAGCCGATCCTCGCCTGTACTGATCAAGCTCCAAACACACAAAAAATGCGAAAGTACCGATTGAAGGGCTTCCGAAGGCCCCGACCAAAGCAAGGCGGAATAGCTGGCCTTATCACGTGATCCTCCATCCTACGTCACAGTCGAGCGATGGCAGCGCTCCAATCGGTCCCGCTCGGGGCCAAAGGACGCCTTTTCCGGAGGTCGATACGGTGCAGAGAAAGGGGACAGAGTATTAGTTTGACGTCTGTGACGTCACGTCCGGTTTTCGTCAAAACAGAGCTATTTGTACCTATTTTGTTACTTTGACAGCTTCCCCTCTTAACTTCGCGAACTCCTCCGGAGTATGCTCCCAGCTCGTTCCTACGAAGTCAACACAACTGTCATAGTTGGTAAAAAGCGGCCCGTGCCAGTCGTTTGCAAAGCGACGTAGATGGAAACAAATCGCCGCGGCATTTTTCGCGGCCTCGGAGATTCAGGAGCGAGCCGATGTTAAAAAAGATACGTTTCAACTACGAGAGCAATGAAAGTGTCAGCAAGAGCCACGTAAATACCTGTGCACACTCGGAGCGGACGCGCGCGTTTGATCGAAGTGCTTTGCGACCGATCTTTTACGATTATCACTCGATACTGACGTGACACTTGGCAAAGAAAGGTGGGACCGGCATTGCGTAGCTCCCAGGAACTGTTATAGCTCGACAGTGACGTACAGTTGTCAGAATAAAACTGCCATACTAATAACAAAGTGTAGATACCGTGTTGCGAAGGTAATCCCAGACGGCGTTTATTTGAGCTCCATATCACACAAAACAAGGAGATAGAATCGATGAGAGTCCCTTTTCGACGACAGCGTTCGTCACCGTTGCCTCGGAAAACAAGGAGATTGCAAGGGAAGAAATTGACCTCTTAATCTAAAATTGAGGTCAGCCTCCCGTCTCCCTGGAGAAAACAATAAAGTTGAAGAGAGAGAGGTCGCGCGGGTGCGTATTCCATTCAGCAATCCAGCCGGTCGTGGGCAGACGGTCTTGGCCAAGGACCGTCGGAGCAACGCTGCTCCGAGTCGGAGTGCCTGCTACGCCTAAATTCTGCCGAGCTCGGTCGGTGTCATGGTTGCCGTTGTAGCTTTTCCCGGGTGTTTGTGGATCCAGCGTTCGTGTTCGTCGTGGCCGGTTTCGAGTACTTCCTTCTTTTTCTTGCTCGAAATCGGAACCCGCAAGAAGAGCACGTAGAAAAATAAATGTCTGTTGGTCGTCGCGACCAAGTAACTGAGCGACGTTGTCGGTCATGTTGATCGTAGAAAAATGGTTCCGGAGATGTTGTCGTACGTAATTTTTGGCGTAAAATCGTTTCGTGAATCTGGCCTCTCTTCTTTAGCGCATGGCACTGCAGCAATAACACGCCGCAACCGCTACCTCTCCCAGCCCGAACACTGGACACAACATCCTGCAACAGGCTCTCCACGAAACGTTAAAAAAATAAAATAATATATTTTGCTTGTTTTTACGTTTCCGGCAGTGACGTCACGGACGTCTCTGCCCCATATCGACCTTCAAAAAAGACGTCCCGTCCGGCCTTGTCCACAAGACCTCCATTGACGTCATGCTGCGTGTTTCTCATGGCTGCCGCTCGCGGCTGCAGGTCAAAGAATATTCTAATTTTTCCTTGCGATTACGCGGCGGAATCGCAACATTTCGAAGGAAGGAAGTGTGTTTTCTGACCTGGTGTGGTGAACTGTATATAATAGACTAGCGAAACCAAGTCAACAAGGCTGTGAAAAGAAGAAATAGAAGAGGGAGTAGGGAAACACGAGAAGAAGAAGAGAAGAAGAGGAAGTGTGGGAGATCAAGGTGGAAAAAAAAGCAAACCTAAACCTTCTTGGAGCCGTCATCCAACCTGGGGAGACTCGGCGGAATCCCGAGACGCGAGGGTGCTTCGTAATCGGCGAACCCTTGGCACCTCAGAGCAGAAGACGGCTGCCCCGAGGAAGAAGGAAGCTGCGGGCTCTACGATCACCGACTGCACATTCCGGCCATCGCTGACCACGCCAAACACTAACTGGTGAAGTGCCTTTCGCTGCGCTACTCCGCTTGTACGCGAACTATGACTGTGATTTAATTTACCCGCGGGTCTTGTAATACCGTCAGGAGTGACTATTCTTTCTACATATTTTTATTTGATTAAGTTCTTTTTCTTTTTCTCGTTTTTCTAATTTGGTTTAAACCGCATAACTAAAAGGTATATCAGAAATCCTCTGTCTCGTCCTTTTTGCGAGGGCAAACAGCTCTTCCGCAAGAACGTTCTCACACCTGGGTGACAAGGTGAACAACGTGAAAAGTAGAAGATGCCGATTCTTTCAAAGTTAAAATCGTTGCACAGCTCCTTTAAGCACCGGAACGCGTAGCGGGTTTGATCGTTTCAAATACACCAAAAAGTTCGTCGTTAGCAAGTGTTTGAAAGAAAAATCACTGTAGGTATTGGAATTTAAAAAAAAAGATATATATTACATTGCATAGACGTGTGCTAGTGACTAGTCAGCACTGCGTCGTATGACGGCTCAAGTAAGGTATTTTAACAATATATGCTTAGTTTGAGCATGATTTAGATTGATGTTTTTTGTACATCATGCGTAAGTTTTAACAACATAAACCTGTCAACTCAACCGACACGCAGGTGAGGCCTAAATTAGTGCGGCTTCCAGTCATCGCTGCATCCCGGCCAGCTCCATACTTTCAACTGATCGACGGCGTTCCACGGTCGCCGCTCCTGGAACCAGCTGGTCCGCGCGGCTCTAAAACATCGAAACCGAGACGGTGACGTCGTCATAATCACCTACCCGAAATCTGGTAGCCACTGGACGCTACAGATCATCCAGCTTATTCTAAACCGAGGCGAGAGTACCTAAAGCTTCGCCGAATTTGTGAAACGAACGCCCTCCCTCGAGGCTCAAGGTCTGAAGTCACTTGAAGACCTGCTACCACCCAGGGTGGCAAGGACTCACTTTTATCGGTTGCGGTACAACTTCAACAAAAAGGCCAAGTACATTTATGTGGCGCGCAACCCCTGGGACACGCGCATCCTTTCACCACGTAACTAACTGCGTTCCTGGGTTAAGGTTTCAGAACGGAACCCTGGATGACTTCTTCAAGACATTCTTGAACACAAACTTAGGGTTTGGGCACTACTTTGACCACGTTCTTTCTGGCCATAGTTACAAGGATTACATGAACCCGCTCTTTCTTACATTCTAAGGGCTGAAGGCGGACAAGCCTTCTGCGGTTTTGACGATAGCCTACTTCCTCGGCGAAGACAACGGCAAAATGCTGGAAGACAACCGAGACATTTTCGATAGCGTGTTGAGGAAGAGTACCATAGAATACATGAGGGGTGCCTTCGACGTTGATGCAAAGCGTTTACAGCGGTGTTCACGAATATTTGTGAGGTGAGTGCAGACGATACTTCTGCGATAAAACCGACTCGGGTAGAGAATGCGCCGAAGCTGGATTTGTTCCGAAAGGGTAGAGCTAATGACTGGAAAGAAGTTCTGACAAGGGAGCAGATGAAACGCCTGCGAGATAAGGTGGCAGCACTGCCACAAGTTTCGATAATCATTAGCCTATGGAAGGAGTTGAAGAAACAAGATAACAAGGAGGTTCAAGAAGATAGTCATTGAGCGCATTTCAGACTAATATATTCTAACACTAAAAAGGGCTGACTTACTGTCAGCCCTTTTTTCACTAAATGTTATCGTTAGGTTGCATCCCACATGACTGGCGAATCGCAAAAGTAATTCCCATCTTCAAGTCTGGTGAACGCTCATCGCCATTAAACTATCGTCCCATCTCGTTAACCAGTACCATTTGTAAACTTCTTGAGCATATAATACACACACAAGAAATTAACTACCTGGAAGATCATAACATCATACATAAATATCAGCATGGTTTTCGCCGAGGATACTCATGTGACACGCAGCTCGCCGGCTTCATTCATGACATACATTCAGCTCTTGACGGTGGATCCCAGGTTGATGCTGTTTTCCTCGACTTTTCTAAAGCTTTTGACCGTGTCCCTCATCACCGGCTTCTAACCAAACTGTCTAGGCTTAACATTCACCCTAACATTTTGGCATGGGTAAAGATTTCCTTTCGTCTTGAAAACAGTTCACGTCCGCTAACAATTGTAACTCTTCCTTCAAACCAGTCACCTCGGGAGTCCCACAGGGTAGCGTACTAGGTCCACTACTGTTTCTAGTCTACATTAATGACTTGCCATCCTGCGTCTCATCCCGAATTAGAATTTTTGCTGACGATTGTGTAATTTACCGAATAATTTCCTCTGTCAATGACCAGAAAGCTTTGCAAACTGATCTAAATGCTATTAATGCATGGTGCTCTTCCTGGCTAATGACCCTAAATTGCTCTAAAACAAAGTCTATGTCTTTTACTAAACACGTACCCCGGATTCCTACCTCCTATGTGTTAAATAATAATACTGTTGACCTCGTCTCCACTTATAAATATCTTGGAATTCATTTGCAACCTGATCTGTCTTGGCACTACCATATAAAGCTCACCCTGGCGGCTACTAACCGCTCTTTCGGATTTCTGAAGCGTAACCTTAAACAGGCTCCTCCTAACATACGCAAACTTGACTTTTCCACACTAATACGTCCGAAATTAGAATATGCATCAGCCATTTGGGATCCCGAACATGCTTACATCATAAACGACATTGAATCACTGCAAAATCGTGCCGCTCGCTTCATATTTTCAGATTATTCACGTCATTCCAGCGTCACAGCACTTAAACGCCGAGCAGAGCTACCCGAACTACTCCATCGTCGCAAACTTTCACGCCTATCACTTTTACATAAACTTTACCACCACGCGTCACTTCATGGTGATTTGTGTTGTGATTTCTTCGAGCCACCTGCCGTTATTTTTCCACGCCGCGATCACCCCTACAAAGTTAAACGCGTAACCTGTAAGTCATCTGCTTTTTCCCGGTCATTCATTCCACGTACCACAATCGATTGGAATAATCTACCATCGCACATTGCCTCAGAAAAAGACACCACGAAGTTTCAAGAACAAATTCAAAATACTGATGCCATCTAACTTTTGCTGTTTTACATTGTTTCCTCTTTTCCGGAACGTGCAGAGCAAATGTGTACTATTTTGTTTTTTACCTTGACTCAGTTTTATTGCAGTGTGATGAGTGAGTGTATGTTTTTTATTCGTTTTTGAGTGTATCCTTTATTTTCTTTTTATTATTAAGTGTATTGATTGTTTTCTAGTATTCTCATATGTTGTTCACTGTGCACTAGTTCCTATTGGAACGATTTATGTACCCCCCCTATGTAATACCCTCTCACGAGGGCCTTTAGGGGTAATATAAATAAAATAAAAAAATAAAATAAAAATAAAATAATAACATTTTTTCTTTATGGATTTTTAAGTTAATAAAAGTTTCTTTCATAAGTTCGAAGTGATCACTTGGTATTAATAAAGTAACTCTTGTTTATGAACTTTGTAACAGAGTCATTTCGAAGCAACAATCAAAGTCACATTGAGGGCTTTACGTGCCGAACCACCCGGGTCTCTACTGCGGTGCAGCCGCAATTTAGGTTAGATGGCGCATTTTCTGCAATACCCCGTGCAAGATCGCCTGCTCCCTGCACACCTCTAGCGTTTGTTAGCGCCCCAAACACGTCCATGTGCTTTTTGTTTGCCCCCGACTTCGACCAATACCGCCTGGCCGTCTAGTCATCGCGCGTTCTCTGCGTTGCCTTTTGATTGGCGTGGTCCTCCATACGTTCGGATGAGCCAAAAACGCATTTTGGAACTCTTGCACGCCGTAAAAATCGCCGTCAGATTGTGCGCACCGCTGCCGGAACTCAAACGCAGAACTTCTGCCGAATTCCCCGAGCATCAAAAGGAATGCCGGGAACGTAGGTACACGCGCTGCATGCCCTGGCGTCTGCAGCAGTAACTGTTAAAAAGCAAGATTATAAAATCACATTCACGTGCATTTCTCAACGCGCTTTTAAAAGCATGAAACGCTTTTAACGCTACCCCGCAATGCCTAAAATTTGGTCCGTGCGTCCATTCGTCCGTGCATTTTTCGTTAAACTTATCGTGAAAAGTGGCGTCACGACTCATACTCCTTGGGGAAATTGACGGAAAGTGACCTACACGTCGGCTCAGTTTCTCCGCTAAATTTAGTGGGAAAATTCCCGTCTTCTGGTTGAAACATCATTTCGGTTTCCCACCTAAGTTTAGTGGGAAATTGAAGTCGTGTGACATAAACACCAATTCAGTTTCCCCGCTAAAATTAGCTGAAAAATATTCGTCACGTGGCACACTAGTTCTTTATAATGGATCTTATGCTTTTTTAGGACTTTGAAGACAAAAGTCGTTGCCTTAATTAGCCGCCTCGGTGGCTCCGAGCTTTCGGTTGCACGTCAAAAGATCCCCAGGTGGTCCAAATTAATCCTCACTCCTCCGCTGGGGCGTGCCAGATGCCCATCGTTGGTTTGGCACGTAAAATCCCCAAATTTGACTTTTCGTTGCCTTAATTTTTTATTATAATTTACTTTGCACCTTTTACACACGGATGGCCAGCGGGTGCAGCACGAGTACCTACGCTCCCAGAGCATTCCTTTTGGTGCTTCGGTAATTTAGCAAACATGTCTACTGGTGGCACTGTCAGCCGGCACTTCGAGTCGGATCACCTGAGGCGGCTTGTTCAAAGTAAAGGCAACGTTTTACATGAAGAAACATCTGCGCAAATAACATGAAACCACAAATCTATCGCTGTGTACTGGTATATTCCCATTGTTATGGAACAAGGCGGTTGTCGTTTCAATTTTAAGGGGGGGGGGTGATGCTTCATTTGTCTGTAATTATCGCCCTGTTTCGTTAGTGTGCGGGTTTTCGTAGGTGTTTGAGAAGGTGATGCATAAACGTACTATGTTTTATTTTTCTCAGAAAGTAACGGCCCTGCAGCATCGGTTCATGAAAGCTCGGTCGGTTAATTGAGACCAACTTGTGTTCCTTTTTTAAATTACTCTGTACCTGTTGTCGTGAACAAGGGGCAAGTAGACGCTCTTTACTTCGACATGTCCAAAGCATTCTATAAAGTTGACTATGGGCTGCTATATTGAACAAGCTTTCTTTATATGGTTGTTGCTTGGTATTATGTATCTGGTTTAAAAGTTATTTGTGATATCGTACGAATATTGTTCGCATTTCTGGCACCCTAGAATGTTTCGTTCTTCAGGGCCCTCTTGCTAGAACAGCGTCTCAGTTGAGACTGGGTGAAACAAAGCAGTGCAAAGGCTATGGCGCGGGAACGATTGAGACGCGGCTTGAATCCAGCCCAACTCGCGCGCTGCCTTTGGCTGTGCTTTCTTTCCCCAGTCTCAGCTGTGGCGCTGCTTGTAGCAAGTCACCCCTGGTGTCCCCAGGGGTCTGTATTTGGGCTGCTTCTGTTCTTGATATTTGTTAGCGATATAACATCATATGTCAAAAGGGCTGAAGTACTACTGTTCGCAGATGACATTAAGATTTATATGGGTGCTAATTCTCCTGTTGATTGCAACTTACTTCAAAGCGACGTGACTAACATACTGCGCTGGTGTTCAGCGAATAGCTTGCTTCTAGATCCTCTTAAGACTAGGGCTCTTTCTTCGTGCCGACGCCCTGATGTTATACCTTTTACCTACATTTTAGGGGGAATGCAAATCGAACGCGCGACTGTTGTTAAGGATCTAGATGTGTATGTTGATACCGTGCTGTCATTCAATGCCATGTGTGTTTTATTGTCGGAAACGCAACGAAAATGCTGGACATTATTTCCCGTATGACTAAGCAGTTCAGAAACCCAGCAGGTTTATTCGTTTACTTTGTGCCTTAGTACGATAAAGGCTTGAATTCGGTTCAGTTATTTCGAATTCGTTATCTCTCACGCAGTCGTTGACCATTGCATTTTTGCAATAAAAGGCTGATACGCATTGTATATGATAGATACTTCCAACGTCGAGTTTTAATATAATTATAAATTTCTTCTTAATAGAGTTTCTCTCGTAACTTTGTCAAGCAGAAGGCTGGAACGTGACCTAGTTTTCTTCTAAAACGTTGTGAATGGGGTGTTCGACGCTGACTTGCTTTTGGGCTATGTAAATTTTACATTCCTTGCCGTGTTACTAGACATTTTACTATTTTTTACGTTCATTTAATGATCGAGCAGGACTCCTTAGAGGCATTGTCTTCAAAATAGTCACCCTGCTACCACAGCTCTTCCTCCCTCCTTTCCCGCGACCTAGCAGTCGATTGCTCTGGCGCGAACGGTGCAGGTTTTCCCCCTATATAGCAGGCTATGGCCAATCGCATTCATGAGTTCTTAAAAAAGGCCACAGGAAAAGCCAGGCATCCCTTTGAATAGTCAAACAACATAGGTACTTGTATAATTTTGCCTTCTAATGGTGCCAATATAACGGGAGTAAGCACGTCCTGGTATGCTTACATAATTATTCCGTCATTTCGGTATATTTCTATCAGGTCATAATATTATTAAATGATTAGGGCGGATGTTTTGTGTTTCTTGTCGTTCCTTACAGGGGTTCATATATATTCTAAACAGATGCTTTATTGTGAAGAGCCGTAATGAGAACGTTATTTCGATGTTGTTATACTAGCTTGCTGATCTAATCTTCCCTGCTCGTTTTACTCTAGACGTGTGCAGTAATAAAAAAAACGAATTAAGCCTGGGTTCATAACGATTAACCATCTGTTACTATACCAACATCCAAGTTTTTTATTCTATCTCCACACAAACTATCTCACGAATAAATGGGTCTCCCGTAAAATAGCTCTGATCCAAGCATCATTGTTCTGCTTCGCCAACTCTGTTAACCCTTTATCAATGAATCGGTTAAACGTTGCTCCATATTGTGTTGTTACAGTAACTGATACCGGCAAATTTTATGACGTTGGAACGCGCCATTTAAGATTCACTTTGTTACTAAAAATGCAAACATTAATATTTCTCAAAACTTTTTTTGACACATTGGTGACATTTTACGATACCTTTAAGCCTGAAAAAAAATCCTTGGGTCATGGAAATCAAGGACCAATGCTGCCAAGGCTTCGCAGGCTCTCCTAGTTTTCTCAGATGTGCTGGCTTGACGTCGCAGCTCTGAACCACATCCATTCCAGTGACCAAAGTGAATTCTGAACTCTTATACTCGTCACACCAAAAACAAAAAGTGTACAAATTATTTGTGTGCTTCGCGATGTAGTTCCGACAAGAGTTGGTTGTCGAAGAAAAAAAAGACGATGCTTTTGTCATTTGAAACGGGTACGTCCTGATAAAGTAGCATAAAACTAACCTAAGATGCACGTACATGCAGCTTAACTCAACGCATGAAGGGGTAAATTAGTCACGTTCTGCGAAGAGCCGGGCTTTTTTTACTTCGGTTCTCGAGGTGAAAACGAGTATGGATCATCATACTGCACCCATCACAACCGACGTCCTTGCCTTTTTTTTTTGTCAATGATTTCTTTTTTCTTTTTAAGCCTCTGTTCTTGAACCACTCGTACGGAGTAGCCCGCTAGGACAACTGGCCCAGAGGCAAACCCGTCCGTCTGTTCATTATCTCCATCACAAGCTAAGTCCAGTCAAAATACGTTTTAAAGCGTGAAATTCCTTTTTAACGGAGCACCCCCAATCCCATAATTTTGTCCGTGCGTTCATATGTTTCCCGCTAAATTTAGCAGGGAAACTGAATTGGTGTTTAGATTACCTGACGTCACGTGACCTGCCATCACGTCATCCATAAACCAATTAAGTTTCCCCGCCAAAGTCGGCAGGGAAATCGATGTCACGTGACCCATACGTAAATTTACTTTCCCTGCTAAATTTAACGCGAGATGTGATGTTACGTTACCTGGCGTCAGGTCACCTGGCGTCACCTTATTTATACACCAATTTAGTTTCCTCAACCAATGTACCGAGCAATTAAAAAAAAAAAAAGATACTTCACCCCCGAAAAGATGGTTTAATATTTTCTAACTATTTGTAAAAGATTTCACCTTAAATATTTCTTTTGGTGCAATATAGATGTTTAGAAATAAAGGTCACTGCCATTTTGTTTTTCAGACATGCTAATTTATAAAAGATGTATAGAAAGGGGTCCCCAAGTTTTCAAATAAAACTCTTGAAGTGATTGTTAAGTAATGGTTAGTTAGCGTTCAAATGTAAGCCCAGCATTTAACATCAATCAAATGAACAACATTGTACTGTATAAACACGAACAAAGTTATACAAAGTAAAGAAAGAATTGATGAGAAATCATAAATAAAAATATAGATCGAAATGAAAAGCATGAAAGAGAAAAAGTATACAACGTTAATGCAGAATCTGTAACCGAAAAAGCATATCGATATAAAAACTTCTTGCAGGCCCACTGCTCAAACTCCTTCTTCTAGGCCCACTGCTGACCATCACGAAGCAGACGATGCAGCGGCTTCAGATGCGACGACAGGTTGGGCAGGAACCTCCTGTAGAAGTTGATGAGGCCGAGGTAGCTCTGAAGCTCCTTCTTGCTCTTGGGCTTCGGCGCCTTGAGCACGGCCTCAATCTTGCGGGAAGCCGGGGCCAGGCCGGCCTGGGAGATGATGTGTCCCAGGTACTCCACACTGGGGGTCAGGAACACGCACTTGTCCAGCCTCAGCTTGAGACCGGCGTCCTGCAATCGTGTCAGGACTTTGCGCAGGTTCTGCAGGTGGTCCCCGTCGTCTTTGCCGGTAACCAGGATGTCGTCCAAGTACACCGCCACGTGCCTCATGCCCCTGAAGAGGTTGTCCATCTCCCTCTGGAAGATGGCTGGGGCCGAGGCCACGCCGAACGGTAGGCGCGTGTACTGGAAGAGTCCCATGGCAGTCGAAATGGTGACATACTTCCGGGCGACATCCTGGAGCACCAGCTGCTGGTAGGCATCTCGAAGGTCAAGCTTGGTGAACCTCTGTGTTCCGGACAAAGCCGACCAGAGATCTTCTATCTGAGGCAGCGGGTACTTCTCGACGGTACCTTGAAGTCCCCGCAGATCCTGACACTACCGTGTCGCTTGAGGACTGGGACAATAGGTGCGGCCCACTCTGAGGTCTTGACGGGCACCAGGATACCCTCACGTTGAAGCCGTTGTAGCTTCTGGATGACACCGTCCTTCAGGGCGAACGGCAGCGGACGTGGCTTGAAGGACCGAGGCCGGGCTCCCTCGGGTACATGAATGCCGACCGTCGTGCCGGCGAAGGTGCCCACCCCCGGCTGGAACAGGGACTGGAAGTAGGTCAGGAGGCTTGGGACGTCTTTCACCACGTGCAGTGCAGCTTCCTGATACTCCGGCAGTCGAACACCCAGCGCGTGAATTCAGTTCCGGCCCAGCAGCGTCGGCGCGCCGACGCCTTGGTTAGGTAAGGGGGAAGAATTGCCTCCCTATCGCCAGGGCGAACGCTGACCTGGGCCCGACCCTGGACCTGGGAAAGCTGCCTGGAGTAGCTGCGCAGCATGACATCCGACGCCTCAATGAACACGCCGGGGAAGGTCCGCTTGAACAGCTTCCTGGCCATGACCAACACGCTGGCCCCTGTGTCCAGCTCCATGGTGATGGGGTGCCCGCAGACTTCGACTGACACCAAGTAAGGTGGCACGGACGATGACAGTTTATTCGTATGCCACAAGTCGAAAATCTGCGGCTCCTCGGCCATGACGTGGACCCTGGCTGAAGAGAGACCCGGGCCTGGTGCCGCTCAACCCCGCCGCGTTCTCTTGCGACGGCCACGCTGGCCGCGGGCTTGGCTGGAACCCGCGCTTGAACCAGGCTGCTGCTGCTGCTGCTGGCCGCCGCTCGTCCTCCCCCTCGGCATACACGTGCGAGGTGCCCAGTTCTCCCGCACGTGAAGCATTGTGCTTGGGCGAACGGGCACTGTGAGGGGGAGCGGGCAGCACCGCAGCGGCTGCAGGCACCGCTCCTTGCCGCAATCTTGTTCACCGCCGCTTCCGCTGCTTCCGTCGATGGGGAGCCGGTCGCACGCGCAATCTCTCTGGCGTCCTTTGCTGCGGCTTCCATCGCCTGCGCTGCCTTCACCGCGTGGTCCAGCGAGGGATCGGGGAGCTCCAGGAGTCGCGTCTGCATGGCGGAGTTGTTGATGCCGCAGACGAAACGGTCCCGGAGTAGCGAGGCCAACTGGTCGCCGAAGGCGCAGGTGTTCGCTAACCCTCGTATCGCAGCGACGAACTGCCCGATGGTCTCCCCGTCTCCGCGGCTCCGGTTGTTGAAGCGGAACCGCTCCATAAGCGTGGATGGTGCCGGACTGAAGTGCGAGCGCAGCGTGGCGAGCAGCTCACCAAGCGTTTTCACGCGCGGTGTGGCCGGCTTGAGGAGGTCCAGCAGGAGACTGAAGACGCGGGTCCCGCAGCTGGCCAAGAAGATGTCCCGCTGTTTCGCCTCGGGCGTGTCGTTTGCCCGGAAGAACACGTGAACCTGTTCTTCGTAGACTGGCCAGGAGGACCCATCTCTCTCGAACGGCTCGAGCCTCCCGTACAGCGGCATGGCGACAGGAGCGGGTGGCGGTGTTCCGACTCTCTCGGCGGCGTGGGCCGAACCGTGCACGTTGTTCGCCTCCAGTGCCACGGTTCCTCGTCGCCAGTGCCACGATTCTTCGAGAACGTGGACGAAGGGGGCCGAAGCACCCGCCGAGGAGAGACGACTCGCAGCCTGGTTGTGAGGGTGGACGATGACTGACCGGGCAGCGCGAGCTCCCCGGCGTTGGATGGATGGATGGATGTTAATGGCTATACCCTTTGTACCGGGCGGTAGCTTGCGCCACCTAGCCTAAGTCTAAAAAGACAAAAACGTGATTTCTCCCACCCTTTTAAGACCAATTTTTCTCCCCCTAACTATCACCAGGCAGTGTGGGGTATCACCAGGATGACCTTCGGGGGATCGGGCAAAAAAAAACTAAAAACATCACCCCCCTGCCTCTTCCCCCGGCGAGGGAGTCGCCAATTTTCCTCTGGTCAAACCTTTTCGGCGTTACCCCAGCACCGGACCCACTGGGAGACAGGGTTGAGACTTTGGGCCGGAGCCACGCGGGAGGGAGTCCCAATTTTCCTCTGTCCCGCCTGTTCCCAGCTGTGCTAGTTAGTTGTCCAACATTCAATTTTCCCTAGATAATTTCCACCAATCTTCTAATCGTCTCTTTGTCACTGTAATCCTTTTCTCTACCGTCCTTCCATCGTCGCCAGTGAAACCCAGGGCCCCAGCCAAATCCGTTACCCCTTCAGGGAGGGCAGGACGAAGCCCCGTGCACTTCAAAACCAAGTGCTCTACTGTCTCGCTATCATTATGGCAGGCGGCACATAATGTGTCTGTCTCCTGAAATTTAGCCCTATACGTCCTCGTCCTCAAAACTCCCGTTCTTGCCTCGAAGAGCAAAGCACTTCCCAGTGAATTGTCAAAAAGATTTTCCTTTCTTATGTCCTGCTTTCGTGACCTGTACACTGTTAAAGCTGATTTCTCCTGCATTCTCCCCTCCCACATTTTCCTCTCTGCCTCTTTCACCCCCTTTTTCACTGTAGTCTGTTCAGCCCCATCACCAGTGTGTAGATATTTAGATGTAAGCTTTCGGGTTCGGTTTGTCCATCTTGTGTTTAAACTTTTCATGTATAAATACTTGAATACCTTCCGTGCCCACCGCGTATCATCCATTTCGGTCAACCTTTGTTCGAATTTCAACTTACTAATTGCCTCCCTGCTCTCAAAAGACGACCATCCCATGTCCCCCTGTACTCCCTCATTTGGTGTTTTTCCATGTGCTCCCAGCGCCAATCTGCCTACGCTTCTCTGTCGAATTTCTAACCCTGATTGAACCTCAGATTTCATGCACAGTACTGCATTGCCAAAAGACAGTCCTGGTACCATCACTCCTTTCCATATACCTCTGACCACTTCATATCTGTTATAGTTCCATAGTGCCTTGAGTTTCATAATAGATGAATTTCTTTTCCCTTTTCTAATTATATTCTCCTCGTGTTCCTCTAGATATTTCCTTCCCTCGTTGAGCCAGACTCCCAGATATTTGTATTTTTCTACGTGTTCTATCACTGTGTCCTGTATCTCCAGGGGTTCTCCCTTCTCATCGTTGAAA
>JAZHYW010050382.1:0-20535 GCA_037355805.1 Ixodes ricinus | reverse complement strand
AGAGGTGTGATCAGTGTGTTGCTATCTTTGATTCTTTTTTTTTTTTAAGGGAAATCGGTCACGCATTGTCATGATTCAGATTTCTATGATGCTTAGAACCAGCAGAATGAGTTATCGCCTTATTTAGGCGATCTCAGAAGCCTCCTCAGGGAACCCTTTAAGTTCTCAAATCACTAACACATAACGCGTTACCTACCGCATTTCGAGTAACGGGTACGAGTTACGTCACTGTTACAGCCTCAAAAACTTCAAGTAAATTGCACTTTGATTTAATTAGTTTTTCAGGTTCCAATAATCACAAAATATTGCGTTTTCTTGCGTTTTCCTTTGTGCGTTTTCTCGGGAGTGTTTAGTTGGATTTGTATGATAAGGCAATTTGGTTAAGTTGAAGCATGGAGATAATGTTTCTTGAAATAGGCGTTTATGTATACCTTTAACCTCAAAACAATAATATGTTCTTAATTTAATAAGCATAAAAGTAACGTGCGTATGTTTATTGGTAACAGTAACGTTTTTTTTTTTGACGTCATGTAGCTCGGTAGCGCATTCCATTTATTTGCAAGCAAGGAGTAATAGATTTCGTTACTCCTTTTTTTTTGGTAACACCTACGACACTGAGTTGTTGTGGAAATCAGCCCCTGCACACTGATGTAATTTTGGCGTTCCCCTCCTTTCCAAATGAATGCAGAGCTGCACGACGACCATTCCAATAATCGGTTTGCCGCCGCCATCCTTGTCTCCTGACTATGGAACCTGTTTTGAGCGTGCGCTATGTCCTTCTTTGGCGAAATAGTGAGACTTGTTTATCTGGCTCTCGGTGACTGCATTTTCGCCTGGTTGATAAGCGCTGGAAGATGCGTAGACAGTGATTTTAAACAAATGGCTGCTGACTCTAAGTCACGTTGTTTTAAATGGGCTTTTTTTTTAAATTAAAGGCAACTCCGGCCAAAACTCAAAATTAAATAAACTACTGGTATCGTTGTAGTGACACAAAATACGACCCCAGCCAAAAAATTACGTCCGGGCGACGCCGCGTTCTCAACTAATGCCGATAATAAAAATGCGACCCGCCGCGAGCCGCTGCTCCTTAGCGGGCGGCCAGCGGGTTGCCGATCACTAAAGCAACATTGGGCGGTGACGTCACCATCGTTCTATTTTTTCCTCCGGTCCGGACGGGCGCACCCGTTGCGCGCGCTTCGCGCTTCTTTGTGCCGCCACTTCGCTACTTCGGCTTGTGATTGCGTGTTTAGTCGTTGCTTTTATCAGTTACCCGTGTAGCTTCGGTATAGCCTTTTGTTTATTTGTTGGTGAGGACTTCGAGACTCGTTTTAGCGAGCAACTCGGTGCGCCCAAGACTGCCCAGCTGTTCTTTGAAGACGCCGATGTACAACTTGTACCGTTGTGGGCTGCTCAAACAACCCGCTGCGCAACCCGGAGGTGCTTTTTCACAAGTTTCCAACGGATCGGAAATTGGAGAAGGTGTGGGTGAACGCAGTTCGACGAGTGGACTTTGGAAAGCCTTGGACGCACACCCCCAGATCGAAGCTCTGCCCCGATCATTTTTCACCGGAGAGTCACGAACGAAACCTACGGGTGTTGGTTGCTTGCGGCTTATGTAGTAAATTGAGCGTCGCAGCTGGCAAATTTGGCTTTTACGTGCCTGAGCGGAAAAAGAACGAAACGTGAGACGTGTACAGCTCAGCACACGTCTGTTCAGGCCGCGGCCCGCGCCGGAGAGCCTCAAAGCTCGTGTCTGGGAATGAACCTGCAGCGCGAAAGCGAGAGGGCCCCCAGTATACTGTACGTCACTGGCAGCGCGGTGATGAGCAACGGCGCTGTTTCCACGGAGCCCCAATAACAATTTAGGCCTAGCGACGAGTACGGGGACAGCACACAGAGCGACAGCCGCGAGTACGGCACCGAACGCGTTCACTCGTTTCCCAGTCGCTAGCTTTTGGGTATACAAGCGACGAGTACGGCATAGTGCACGCACAACAGCGGCCGCCGAGTGCGGCACCGAACGAGTTGACGGGTTTTCCAGTCGCTAGCTTTTGGGTTTACGCACTAACTCTTGCTACATATGCTGGATAACTACCACGTATACAGAATTAAAACAAAATCAGCTTACCTTCTATCTTTAGGCGGCTAGCGTAACAGAGGTAGGTGCCGCTTGGCCTGCGTACTCGTTGAACGAGAACGACCCTGACGTCACGTCCACGATTTCCAGTGTTGCCGGGGCCTCGAGCGGCTAGTTCCGGTTTTGTCGGCCGCGCCCCAAACAGGAACTTTGAGGCGTCGATATCTTTAAAACTACGCACGATAACGAGAAAAAAATTACACCTTGCAATTCTGGGACGCTGGCTGCACTAAAAACAGTCATAGTCCCAAAATCGAAAGCATGGACCGGAGTTGCCCTTTAACATATGGTTATAAACCAGACAAACTTCGTGCCTTTTAACGTCCATACCTTCGAAGTAACATACGGTGCAGGCATTAGTTCGTTGTCCATCACCTTCCTTCCGGTCGGTAACGCGCCAATCGTGCATTAACTCCGACTGCATTTTATCTTGTTTCTTCCACAGAATCTCTTGAGAACATATGATCGCACCACCATGGCGTTGCCATTCAAAGTGAATCGGAGTGTGTCTATGGATGATGCCGAGCGGGAGTTCTGGTGCCGTCTCGTCTGCCTATCGGTCTGTCTCTCTCACCTAAAAAGACTGCAGCATCGTGCAACCATCGCTGGGGTAAGTTTTGTATTTTTGTCGCTGTCATTGTTCAACAAGCGACTAGCAATCTCCAACTGAAGGTCCCTCTAGCGCGCTTAAAGCTGTAGTCACACTGCAGACGCAAGCTTTCTCCCCTTCCCCCCGAAACACGCAAGCTTTCTCCCCTCCCCCCCCGACAATAAAAAGATTCCTGCTTTTTATTGCAAACATAAACTACTATGCATCGTTGAACGCCAATCTT
The DNA here is from genome assembly GCA_037355805.1 of Ixodes ricinus. NCBI lineage: Eukaryota > Metazoa > Arthropoda > Arachnida > Ixodida > Ixodidae > Ixodes > Ixodes ricinus. The sequence goes on along the minus strand of JAZHYW010050382.1, from coordinate 17,565 downwards.
ATGCCCAAATGTAGCGGCAGCGGGCGAAACCCGATGCCTAATTGTCAAAACTGAACGATATATCTTATTTAAAATTGATAAATGAATTTTTTGAAAACTTCAGTATGAACGAATTTACTGTCAGGTTCATTTTCAATAGTGAAAATGGAGCCCGTATTTTGTCCATTTTAGGTAACTGGTGTCATCCATCTCCTTCTATTCGAAGGGTCCGCTTGCCGCCATTTTTCGATTGAAAATTTCGGACTAATCACTTCTAAATTTTGAGCAAGTTGACGGTTAGGTCTGAGATTTTGGCGTTTGGTTTGAACTGATAGCGCTACATTGGGATGGAGAATGAGCGTTCAAAAATGCGTACTTAATTTTTGGAATAAAAAAAAACTTTGAACGATTTCTTTTCTTTGACAGAATAGACCTTTTTTTAAAAGTGCGCGTTTCATAGCTGCTATTATCGGTGACAACTCAAGAAGGTAGGGCGATAAAAAGGAAGGTGGGAAGGAGGAAATGTACGCAAGGCTAGAAAGGGATGAGGAAACCCCTCCACTCGCCAGCCTTGCGTCCGCTTCATTCTCTCCATCTTCCTTTCCCTCGCCGTACCTTCTTATCCTACAACATACTTAAGTGTCCATCTATTGAACACTAGGGCTGCACCATCGTCGGCCTTGAACTCTGCTGAGTTCGTAACATGATTGACCGTCGCGTCCGCAGTCGTCGTAGCTCAGATCCAATCACACGCACCGTGCCCCAGAAATGGCAACCGCCAATGTTGCTTCATGGAGTTTTGAAAAGTTTCTATTATATCCGTTCATATGCTCTAAGCATGTTTGCGTCATACATATGCATGCTTCAAACATGTCTAAAGACCGTTTTTGTGCACCCAGTGTGACAGGAAGAAGCATGCCTCAAAAGTGTCTGCAGTTTTTTTTTTTTTATGACGTATCGAGAGTGTGTATGTGGCCTTAAGAAACACGGAACAGCTGAAAACATTTGTTTTTAAATGCACAAATCGAATCCCACTTCCCCCGTTCTTTGCCCTGTGTCTTTCACCTTACTTCCAGCTTTATTTAGCATGAAAGTACCGCGGGGGCAATGAAGAATTTTTCACGCAGTGAGGATCACTATAGTTCGTTGCATATTACGAACAGTAGCGCAAGCTCTTCCCACAAAGCCCTCCACACTTTTGACTTTAGCAAAGCCTACGCTGGAGAGGAGGCGATCCTGCGTTCGCTCTAGTAAAGCGGCAAAAGTATGTCTTTGTGGGAAGAGCTTTTTCCCGCTTGCCTTAACATGCAACAGACTAAAGAACTAACATATTGAAAGCGAAACTGTGGTGATTTACCTCTTTCCTTGAGCGCAGTCTCAGGCTCAACGTGTTAAATGTTTCCGACTTTTTTTTTGCCTGCTTCAAGTACGACTAAATTAGTATTGTGGTTGCCAACGATTATCAATTCTTAACTGGTATGTCCTTTAATGATATCGTGTATAGTGTTCAGCCCAGGACCTACTATAATCCTGATCTACCAACAGAAAAGTGTGCAAGCGCGTTCCTGCTATACTACAGACCGCGGCCGCAGTGTTTCGTGATATTAGGACTCCATGCTGAGTTTCTGAGCTAAAGCCATGGCTAGCTGGCAGTTATGGCATGCCGTTTTATCAATGGCTATTTTGAATATAAAAATAATAAATAGCATGTCATGAAAGTAAAGCCTGGGTATTCCTGGATTTTGCATAGTTCATGAACTATACAAAATCTAGGCATACCCAGGCTTTACTTTTCATGGCATGCTATTTATTATTTTTATATTCAAAATAGCCATTGATAAAACGGCAAATGAATGTTGCACAAAAACAACATTAAAATGTTCCCGCGCTCGTTAATGGCATGACTTACATCTGTTAAAACTTACAATTTGAGCGGGCAATCAAAAACGCAATAAAATCTTTTCTTGTTTTTTGTTTTGCTGGCGTGTTTTTTTAGCATTTATTTAACACGGCCAAACTTCTTGTAACCCGTCAAGAAAAAGCTGCACTGTCCACTTATCACAACATTGAATTTGCATTTAATTTTTTATTGGATTTAATCGCGTCACCTTTGTAACGGGGGCCGCTCTCCGTTCCTGTGAGGTCCTGCGAAAAAGTAGCCCTGCTGGGCCTTCCAAGTTCCCAGCCAAGACTAGCCCGATACTTCGTCGGTTGGATTGGTTGGGTCCGTTTGATCGGCGTGGATGGTCCCAAGAGCCCGGCTTGTGCCTGAACCACCTGAAGTTTGCCCGGGCAAGTTCACGTCATCCACAGCTGCCGGAAACACTCCCACCACTTCTGCACTCTGCGTTTAGTCGTCTCTAGGTGCTTCATGTGTCCCTGGTTTTCACCCTCAATCCGCGCCGTACGGAAACCCTAACGCCTCCGGCAGCCCGTCTGCCCGGGAGCATGGGCTGAGGGCCTCCCGCTCCAGTACCAGGTGCTTGGTCGTCTTGTCTTCTTCTCCGCAAACGACGCAGGTGGACTTCCCCATCCTTATCTTCAAGGCTCTCGTGCGTACCTTGAAAAGAATGCCGCTGCCTCGAGAGTCATCATACAGCTGTTTTTGCTCGATGGTTAACTTCCGTGCCGCGTACATCGTCATTGGCGGCTTGCGTGCGGCCGACTCCACCCTCCTCATAGTTTCCACCTGCTGTGCGTGTTTCCTCAGGTGTGTAACACCATACCGAAGCAGTCGGCAACCAAGCAGGTTCTACGGTACCTCATACTTCCCCGCGAGTTTGGCTACCTGCCTTGTTAGGCGCGTGTTCGTACTCTTGTACACGAGGTCCTTGAAAATCTTCCTGGCCCACCGCTCCTCTCTGTGGTTGCACAGTCGCCTTTTCGCGGGCCAGCTTGGCCCTTCTTCGATTCAGAAGTAAACTACCCGAGGTCTCCTTGCGCCCCCTTGTTCGGTATTCCCCTGTGTGCCCTGAAAGCCATCCACCCCTCTTCCAGCTGGCGTACTTCTAGGTATTCCCGAGTGTGGGCCGACGTGCACAGCGCCCGTTTCAAGAACGCCAGACGGGACACCATTACTATCTTTCGCAGGCCGCGAGTCACCTCATAGGGGTCGAAAACACTGACATTGCCGCCAGGAATCCCTTTATGTTTAGGGCTTTTTTTTCTGGACGGCGCATTCATGTCACTCTATATGGTCCCTGCTCGTGGAGAATATACCGAAGTACGTATACTCCTCGGCACACTGGAGTCGTTCCCATCAATATCAGTGGAACGTTTGAAGCCTCTCTGGCATCGTCAGCATATCCTACTTCAACACTTTGCAGTTACGAGAGCTGAACTGTAGCCCCAGTCTGCCCCTTGATTTGTGCATATGTCCAACAGTGGCTGCGTTGCCTTAAATGACCCTTGTTTAAGCACCACATCAACTGCGTAAAAAGTCTTGGAAGGCGCTGCTTCACCACCTCTTCGCTCTCCATGTAGGATAGGTCAATACCCACCCACGCTCATCTAGATACACCTGTCCCAAGCGCCTGGTCACTGGGATTGCTTTATGTGCGATGTATTTTCACTCCATCACAACCGTTGTGTCGCTGTGCAGTACCTAGAGGAGTTTAAGCACTGCGCTCGGCATTCCGATCTGCGTCAGTTTCCATTAGAGCCTTGAGTGGGGGATTGAGTCGTAAGCCTTAAGAGTGTTTAAAAGGCCGCCCATAGGTGTCTCCAATCCTGCTGCACAGTTTCGATTGCCTGGGTCAGAACGTATCAGATTGTCCTCCAGCTGCCGTTCATTTCCTAAGCTGTTCTGGAGCTCCCCAGTACACCCTACAGTTCCGCCCACCTTTGCAGTCTATGTCTTGTGACCTGCATGCCGACCTGGTAACTGGGGAGGTCCCCATGACGGGCCCGATAGTTTTTCAGGTCTGTCTCCTCCGTTGTGCGCTTAAATATGAACTTCCTCGTTCATGTCTCCAATTGTGGGGTACCTTTTTCCCGTGTAGAACATCTCCCAGCGTACCTTGGAAAGCTTGCCTCATCTTGGGTCCCACTTTCTTCAGAATATTCTTTGGCATGCTGTCAGGCCCCATGGCGTGGCCGCTTCGATGTTCTGGTGGATCCTGCGCATTTCCACTTTGTTACGTAGTTCCAGCAAGTCCGAGTATTCCGAGGTCTCTTCTTCCGTGTTGTGATTCTGGATCGGCCCTGCCTCTTCTTCTCAGCTGCTGTTTCACCCTGTCCTTTTGGAGTAGATAGTGGTTACTGACTGTGCTCATTTACTTGAGGCATTGCCAGCTCTTGCTGGGATCGCGGGTGTGTGGAATCTTTAGATGCTGCATTCCGTTGTTCGCCTTTCTAGGCGTTTCATTTGCCGACAAAATTTCTTTGTTGTTGTGCTCCCGCTTCGCCTTAAGTCTCGGAATGTCCGCTTCTCTACTGCCCTTCTCATTGGAACCACTCACTTGCACTTCATTTTTGATTTCTTGTGCTTTTCCAGAGTTCCTTTTAAAGCATGAAATCCTTTTTACGCTGCCCCCAATCTCAAAAATTTTGTTCGTCCGTCCGTCCATCCGTTCATACGATTCCCGCTAAACTTAGCAGGGAAGTGGATATCATGAGACCTGTACACGAATTTAGTTTCTGAGCTAAATAAAGCGGGGAAATTGATGTTACGTGGCCCGACGTCAGGGGACGTAAACTAATTCAGTTTCCGCTAAATTTAGCAGACAATTAACGTTTTCTGGAAAAAACATCAATTCAGTTTCTCTGCTAAATTTGGCGGGAAATTGACTGCCACGTGACCTATACACAAATTCAGTTATCAGCTAAATTTAGCGGGAAAATTCACGTCTTGTGACCTGAGACACCAATTAAGTTTTCCCACAAATTTAATAGGGCGAAATCAACGCCACGCGACTTGACGTAATATAACCTATAAAGCAATTTTGTTTTCATGCTAAATTTGGCGGGAGATTTACGTCACGTGACCTTTATACTGGGGATATTGACTGCACGTGACTCTATGCGTGAACTCAATTTCACTCGCTAAATTTAGCGGAGAAATTCACGTCTGGTGGCCAATACATCAATTGAGTTTCCCCGCTCAATTTAGCGGGAAATTGACGTCACGTGACCTACACACCAATTCAGTTACGCGGTAAATTTAGACGGAAATTCACGTCTTGTGACCTAGACACCAATTCAGTTTCCCTGCTTAATTTAGCGGGGTAAATCGACGTCACGTGTCCTATGCAGTCATTCAGTTTCCCCACTAAATTGACACTGCAAAGTGACACTGCAATTTCCTCACCAATTTCCTGTAGTGCATTTCCTGCGTTATTGGACTTCAAGAGTAAAGGTCGCTGCCATTTGCTTACTTTTTTGTCTCTTCTCGATGACATCTGGAGGCCTCCTGGCGTGCATCAATGGCTCGGTAAATTTCTGGGCACTACCAGTTTTCTAGCACCCTCCTTGTTCACATGCTTTCCCAATCTTCAAACCATAAATTTACGCGTTAATGCAGTTCACAATGCTCTCATAGTCCATGTCTTTTTTGCTGGCTTTTCTTGCCTTCGGGGCGATTTCTTCAGCCTCATCCTCTCGCAGAGCCCTCTCCCTTGGGACGTTGTGTGGAATGTCTCTGCTCCTCTGTCCTCCGAACACAGCCAGAACCCTGCTGTGGTACTGCCAACGCTGGCTGCACCCTCCTCATCAATTGCAATCTTGATCAGTTTTCAACTGATCATTGGTGATATAAGGACATAACCGATGCACGATTTTCGGTCTCCAGATAACCAGGTATACTTTCTATCACATGTGCTCAGGGTCTTTCCAATCACCAAATCATTGCCCTCAACCAGATTTACTAGGTATTGGCCATTTCCATCTCTCCTTCCGTCTAATTCATCAATATGCGCCTTTAGATCTCTGAGCATAATGATGTCTTTCACCAATATTTTACATCTCCCGGATCTCGTCATCCAGGCATGTGGCCATTTCACTTTTTTCTTCATCAAGCCTTTCCCAGTCATTTAGCATACCACAGTAACTTCTACCGAAGTTCTTTCCACTTCTCCTTTCACCCATGCATGTGCACAGTGCTCCAGTTGCGTTATTGTTTATTGTTGATTCTTCCGGAAGAAGACTTCACTCCGCCTCCTTTCCCCATTCCACTGTATTACATCCCTCCCACACTAAGCCGGGGAAAATGGGTGGGCCTTCCTTCATCGAGGATGAGTCCCCGCCATCCCATGGATGGAGACTTCTCCTTTGTCCATCATGGCTGCCAGCGGATTCTGTGCCCTCTCCCAGCCCTCCCTGCATATTTATGCAAGCCACCTTTGTTGCTTTCATTTATCACTTTTCTGTCTCGGCGTCGTCGTCTTCGTCTCTCTGACCTCTTTGTCCACCGATCGCCCCTCTTGCTATCGTTGACTGGCGGTGCTATGCTGGTTGGTGACCAAGGGTATGCCTCAGTTGTCAATTCGCCAGGTGTGTGACCATCAAAAACAAATGGGGAAATGGAGCTACCTGGGTTGTCGTTGACCTGACCCTGGTGACTGCAGATTCCTTTGCTGGTGCTATGGTGGTACCAGAGGTGGTGAGGTTCCCACGAAGGGCTTGGCTTGGAGCAGGGTTTGCAGCGCTGGGTGTTGAAGAGGTGGTGAGTGGTCCGTGTTCTCTCGTTCGGAGCCACTAATTCGTCTTGTCGCTCTTCCTTGTCCAATGTGGCGTGCCACCGCGGACGTGGCGGTCCCATGGTTCCGGGCCAGCTGGTGTAAAAGGTCTGTCTGACTCAGCACCTTTTAGCATCAACCTTTCAGTGCTGCAAGTGGAGCCTCTCCGAAAAAATAAAAAGATCAATGACTTAAAAAAATATATTATATATATATATATATATATATATATATATATAGTTACTTGTAATTTTGGTAACAAGTTCAGGTGTGTGTATAATGTGTTGAACATATTTTAAGGCTACTCAGTGACTCTCAAAATCAGTGAGTATATAAAAAAGCTTTTTGCTTCCGTTGATCTACTCATGCTTCCTGCCTTCAGTAGCACGTCTCGTAAGCTTCGAGGAGCGGCACGCGTGGTCAAAGCACAGTGGAAGTCCACGAGTGCGTTTTTGGTCGGCCGAAGGAAGCGTTCTGCCATATGCTCACCCTCTCCGTGACCATAGTGGAACAGTTAAGTTTTCGCGTTATAGGTGAGTCCCCGATGGTCCCACAAAGGGTGTCGAGCAGCATTTGTAATGAGGGCTTTCGTCGTAGGGAATATTGAGTACATTAATCTCGACTGCACTCACTAAATTACACTCGCCACCTAAAAAAAAAAGAAAAAAGAGTGCGTAAGACAGCGGAAACGTAGAAGGTCGGAACAAACAAATCGCTGCATTGAGCTTTGCCCCCTGGCATTGCAAAATACGTCGGTCTGTGTGAGGCGTTATCAAAATATTGAAAAATAAAGTTTGCCTCGATCAGTACCACCAGTATAGGCACACTCCAATCTAAAGCCAAGTCGATGTAAATCAAGTTGGATCCAAAGATGAAGTCGTAATTTCACCGAAAAGCCCATTGGGAACTTGAGCAAGAAAAAGCCGTTCCTTGCCAAAAAAAAAACGACCCAGGAAGAGCCAGCTGCGAAAAAGGACCCTGAGACTTCAATTCCCGCCCGACTCCACCCAGGGGCCATGAGCTTGTTGCACAGCGGGTTCGACGAGACCGCATGGCAACCATGAACCAAGCGGGCCCGCCGCAGTGATCTTTGATATCCAACGATTCTCCACTGGAGGAGTAGGCTATTTCCTCTCCCCCGTCGTGGGGACACTTCACTTTATGTCAGCCTTGCCCTTATAGAGGCTGCCTCGACCATCGGTTGACCACTTCGATCCAGGGGCTCCCTTCTACTGTAGGAAAGGCTAAGGATGAGAAGTCTCTTTATATTCTCTCCTTCCTTGAGAGGGGCCCCAGATCTAGGGCTCCTCCCCACAATTGCAACATTTTGTGTTCACCTAGTTTCGATTTTCACTTCATCTTCTTCACAATGTTGTAAATATTTTGATGCTATCATCATTCTTCTATTCTTCATCGGGGGACCGGTGGCCACGTGGGCTAGCGCACACCAGCTCGGAGCACGTGGAGCAAAAGCTCGCTCCTGCAGAACCCAGGGATGCTGAGCGATCGGTCCCCACCCTTGCCTGTTTTGATCTGGATGAGCATCGTACCGGTGTGCGGTCGTGTATCACGTCTGCGTGGTGCACGTTAAGGACCCCTGGCTAGCGGTCGTACTGCACTGGCTAAATTGCTTATCTATAGTGGGTAACAATGTCGCCAAGTTCAGGCAGACTAACCTCCTGCTGTATAAACAACTAACGACTGATTTGACTTTGACTTTGACTGATTTTTTCTTAATCTTTCTTTTCCTCATTTGGCTCCTATCTAATAAAAAGAACAGTCTATCAGAACGCTCGGACCGACTGGTCTGTCGCTGAACAGTGTCCCCGTAGCCTGGGATACAAACATACATTTCTGGCGACGAGGTGGCAAGGCAAGACATCGGCTGCGCCCTTTGTTTCGTCGGCTGGTCCACGGCGAATTATTTTGTCCAGCCGCGTCCTTCGTTCGTCCCCAGCCACATTCAAGATGGCTGCACTATAGAATGACCTCCCTTTCAAGCAGAAAGTCATTTTACCATGATAACTGACGTCCGGTGGCAGACTTCCCCAGAGTTCTTGGTGAGACATGGTGCTTCGCCCATTCCATGAAAATGATGGATACGTATTTTTGAGCGATATCTGCTAGCCACTGGCGCTCGGCATTACGATGCCGAACGTCGGCAGGTCATGCTGCTCAACTGTCTCGGTGAGGCAGGCTAATGAGGATATTCGACTTGTTACCAACGCCGTGAGAGTGCTGTTTGCAACGGCGTCATCATCGTCGGCAGCAGCAAGCGGCGCGCAAGCTCGCAGTCCACCCGCGGGAGACATCTACGAACAGACGGTGAAACTCCTGGAAGCAGAATTCCCTTAACCCGTCAACGTGACTCTGCAACAGCTGGCACTTCACCTTCGGAAGCAACAAGAGGGTGGTCCCTCAAGGACTTTTGTAGGTGCTGCGAGCCTTAGCGATTTCGGCAAGTTTTGGGGACCAAACACAAGAACAGGTCTGGAAACAATTCAAGATCGGCGTCGCGTCGTTTGAAATGCAAGAGCGAATGGTGCCGGATGCCGCTTTTCCATTCGACGTTGTCCTTCACACGCTTTTGAACATTGAACGTGCACTACGCGAAGTTCGCGAATGGATAACGGCATCCACGCCTTCCTCGAGGTCTTCATCGACTTGCTACGTTTCCACCGAAGTGTGGGCTTCGAAGCAGGATCATCAGCGAGAAAGGAACTTGAGACAGAATCATACACCATCACCGTTTTCAAGACATTCATCACCTCGAGAGTCTTCGCGCCGGTACAGGTCTCGCTCTCCTGCAAGGAGTGAACGTGCTGAGAGCCGAAGATTAACATTCAGCTACGCGCGATGCACGCGCTACAGAAATTTCGTTTTATGACGCCTGTGCGGTGCCTGCCGGTCTGGACAACCAGGTCATAGGTCGGTCCAATTACATCTTCGCCTAGTTCGTGGCATGACCAACCCCTAAGACGTAATGATCAAAGAATTTGTGGACGAACGTGTGCGAATTGCGGACACAGGTTGGAACGCTGCCAGAGTTACGAGGCGTGCCCAGCCAGGAATTTTTACTGCTGCAAGTGTGGTCGTCGGTGGTCACTTGGGCGGTGTCTGGCTAGCGCACGCTTAAGCGGTTATTCGACAACGGCCGCGGCGCAAGGAAGTCGAACAGATTCTGTCCGGATGACGACGACGACGATGACGAAAACCCTAACTTGTGAATCACATCGCGGGAATCGTGCAAATCGCGACTCCTCACTACGGTAAATTCTTCAGGACGGCACTACCATTCTTGCTTTATATGGGATCGACCGTCTCGATAATGGACAATTCGCACATTTACACAGCGGTTCGTGCAAGTGACGCCGAAGCCGTGCCACCCTGGTCACTGCTGCTGAAGTTTTCCCGCGGCTTCAATCAACGTGTTGGGAGCCTTCACGGGCAGAGTTATGTTCAAGGCAGACAGGCCCAGCGCATGTTTTATAGGTGACAACGCGTCATCGCTGCTTGAAATGGACGATGTGGTAGCATCGGACACTCAAATGAGTGGAGAAACCAGAACATGCGCTTATACCGACGCTGACGAGCCTGATGAAGCGTCAGGGCGCCGGACCTGCTCGTTGGTATCTGGAGCAGACTACTCGACAGCACGGAAGGTCGACCGCAACACCTTCCACACCTGCTACTGATATAACCTGCCAGCCCGACGACGTACCTGCGGCGCTGGAGAAGAGTAGGCTGGCACGTGCTACGTGCCGCCAGACAAGCAGGCGGTAATTCCGCCTACTGCGTCCGCACCGGTAATCCAAACACCGGCCACTTCCAACACGCATCCTAAACGTTTTAATCACCTCTTCACCTCTGGCAAAGTTAGGGTCGAGTGAATTGAATGCAAGGTAAAGCATCCGACGGTCAGTTCTTCTTGCTCAGCAAAGTGTGGATGCCTCTTCAGCTGCTCCCATTCCAACTCTGCGACCTGATGCAGTTGAGATACCTTCCTGCGGGAGAAACGGTCCAGTATTATGCACTCGCCGCGCTTCCCGCACTGCTCAGGGTAAAACCCGCGCATGTGGGCGCTCTGGAAGGCGCACCGCTTATTTGTGACCAAGCCAGCGGCCATGGGTTTTCGCTCGAGTGAAGAAGTTGCTTTCGTCTTCAAAATCTCTCAGGACGTTCACTTCCAGACCTACCCATAATTGAGACTACCAATGCTTTGGCATACGGGCTTGAGCAGCGCTTCATTAACTCCATGGCACGGAAGTCCAGAGGGTCGCCTCGCGTTGTGGTACGCTGACTCCGGCAGGGCGCAAGTACTCAGCGGGGGAAAGAGAAGCACGAGGAAAATAATCCCTGGAGAAGGGTAACAAGAGGGACAGCGGAGAAACAAAAATTTCTAAGCACAACTAGGTGACTGGTGTGCGACCGAAAAATCCGCCTGGTCCGGGTATTGAACCCGGGACCTCTCCATTTCCGGTGGAGCCTCTATCAACTGAGCTAACTAGGGGTTACAGGTCAGTAGAGCAAAGCCAGATTTGATCGTCTGCCACCAGGTTACACCTAAGAAGCGTGAAAGTCTTGCATTTTTAAGGTTATGATTATAATGCGATTAACTGCAAGGTGCAAACGAGCTGAAGCCCTGTGCATGTTTGTGGGTTTGTGAAAGATGGCAGACGTACCTGTGGGGTCGTCGCTTCAAGCTGCGGACAGACCTTATGGCACTCGCTGCACTTTTCAACATCAGAGGAAATACACTCCGCCCACTTAGAATTACTCGGTGGTGACACTTCCTCAGGTCCAACTTCCGAGTCGAATACCAGCGGGGCAGTGAAAATCGGTTGCAACGCGCTTTCCAGGGCTTCCGCTACCAGATGACGAAGGCGGAACGCAATTTGACAAGGATATTGTGTTACTCGCTTCCTGGACAGTGAATGCGTAACAAAAGCACAGTTACAAGAGGAAACAGCGGCGGACCCACCTTTTCTAGATGTAATGACCTACATCATCTCTGAGTGGTCACTCCTGGAGGGCGGTGTCCGCAGACGAGGTCATTCCCTACGATCAGAAAGACGCACTCGCTGGTGGATGACGGCCTCCTCTTAAGGGGTAAGCAGTTTGTCATCCCAACAAGCATGTGAGCGACGCTATTCGCTAGGCACAGGAAGGTCATGCTGGCACTGTCTGGACGACAACTCGCCTTCTTCAACTTTACTGGTGGCCCGCAGCGAACGCGGACGTGAAGCAGGCGGTTCGCGCGCGACATCCTGCAAGATGGCCGACAAGTCCGCGAAGGCGGCAACCACGCCTCTTCAACCGGTGCCTGTGCGCGGATCGTCCGTGGTCAAAGGTCGGCATCGACATAGTGGGGCCTTTCGAGAGAGCGCTGCCGACATTCCGTTAGCGTAATCACGTTGGTGGATTACTTCTCTGAATGGCCGGAAGTGCAGTTCTGCTTCTAATGTCACCACAAAGACGGTGACTAATTTTGTACATCTTGTGTTTACGCGTGAGGGCAATCCCTGGGCAACCTTTTCGTCTACCGCTGTACACCACTCGCCACCACCGGGTTGTCTCCTCCTCGCTGCTCCATGGTCGCAAGCCAAGCACAGGCTGCACATTTTGGGTATTTCCTACAGAGTTCCTCAAGAACCCATTTGAGGAGATGCAGCGACTGTGTAAGCGTGTACAGAGAGGCAAGATCGCTGCAGGATATATACCGACGGAAGACGGGCGGCCAGGACACCGCGGTTCAGAGTGAAGATCACGTCCAGAGTGAAAATGCTTGGAGAAAGTACGCAAGCGAAGCCCAGCCTTTAGTCCTCCGACGCACATAACCCAGCAGGTTGAAGGTGGACCTACCGACTTGAGGACGGCAAGGTATGGAATGCCTCCAAGCTATCAACCGTTCCAGAGCCGGAGGTGACTGTGCCTGAGTCTCCTCCAAAAAAAACCAACGACAAGGAAGGGGCGATGTGCAGTCATCATGACTGGCAGCCAACAGCTGTCGCTCCGGCACCTCGGTTGAGACGAGGGACAACGGAACCAAATGCAACAGCAGTAGCGCCCCAAGCACCAGGACTGCGACGGTCTCAGCGCAACCGGGGACGACCTGAGCGCTTCGGTAGAATATATTACATATAACGGAACTGTCAAGGTTTATCTCATGAGACGTGTATGTGTGAGTGGGAGAAAATGAGAACATCTAGTAGGTGTTAACGTCTATAGTCCTGGCCACGAATAACTAAACTTGTAGGATTAGAGTGAATATTGTGCTGTACATAAGCTCCGAAAATAGGTCGTATTACCTTAAGCGATGATTTCTAAACTGTTGTTTGTTTCCACGTAATGAACTTAGTATTGGTACATCGAAATAATTATCAGTTGTAGAAATGTGCGATTGTTGTTATTCATATGCGCTTTGACAACTGTATGGTGATCCTGTTTAGTCTGTAATTTTTTTAAAGGTTCTTCTTCTGCGTTTTCTTCATTAACTATACTCAATGTTTCATTCGTATTTTCCAAACTCAAGGGGAGGGGTGAAATGTTGCGTTCAATTTCCTATACTTCGTCTCAGCTTAGCATGGACTAACTGCGCAGCTGGTGAGAGCGCGAGCGATAGCCTCTGACTGCCTTGGCTGGAGCTCTGGCTGCACGAGCGCTCGAGCACCCGCTGAGGCGTTATCTAAAGCAACTAGCCCGCGCTTAGCATGCGCGGCTAACAATAGTCCACGCTAAGGTGAGACGAAGTATAGCTTCGATTTTCACATCATCATCTTCACAGTGTTGTAAATATTTTGATGCTATCATGTTCTCTTCATCTTTCTTTTCTTCGATTGGCTCGATCCAATCAAAAGAACAGTCTATCAGACACGCTCGGACCAGACTGGTTGCTCAGTGAACAGCGGTCCCCGTAACCCGGGACACAACATAACATGCAGAAGCAAAACCTGTGAATAGCTTTCGGCATAACGTCATCACACTCTGATGGCGCCAACTCTGTGATTAGGCCAGAGTCGGACGCCGAGGTCCATCGGCGCGTTGACAGTCCGAACGTCCGGAATGTCAACGCGCCGATTTATTGAAATTTGACGCGCGTGCTGGCGCACCATACTGATATATTCATCTGCCCTTTCATTAATTTTATAATTTAAGATCATGTCAGCTTTACAGACTCTGGTAATGTTAATATTTTGAAACTCTTGGTAGCCGCTGTGTTTACGCATCTTATAGAGTCTTAACTTATATTGTATTGGCGCATACAGCCTGCTCATTGTGCCATACCCTATTCGAGGAAGAAGAATAAAGATCACGCGCGACCCAGTAAATACAAACGCCAGTTGGCGGCGCTTCGTATTCGCTCCTGGCGCGTTTTTGACCGCCGGTGCCACCGACAAAGGCTCGCCGGCGATTGACCACCTGAATTCTCCATTAGACATGGAGAGGAGTGGCATAATTTTAGGTTTCGATTGCTCCGTAGTGCATCTCAGCACTACGAGTTGTGCATATCAGCACTACGTGTAGGGCATCTCAGTACTGTATAAGAAAGTCAGCCCTCGCTTGCATGGCGCCATTCGTCTTTGTGAGAACCCCTGTTGAAACGCGGACCTCCAGCAGCCGTGACGGCCTGGTTGAGGCTTAGCGACGGGAAGGAGTACAGACCTTCAGCGTCCCATACCCGTCGGGCGACCGGGCTACCAATCCAGAGTGCAACATGACCCTCGCGGCTCACAGGTAGTCTAAGAAAACTAGGGCACTGAGGAGCCGAGCGGTGGTGGTGATTAAACGTTTTATTGATGAGAGGGTTATGTCAGCGCTTCCTGAGAAATATCATCTAGCCTTGATGGGGATAGGAAATGGGTGATTAGGGTAGGTAAATGAGAGGGGGGGGTAAATGAATTCGAGAAAGGACCGCCGAGCATACGTGCACCCCAACAGAGAGGTTAATATTTGTTTCCGTTCGATGTTGTCACTGGCCGGTCTTGTCAATTCTCTGTAGTTTGTGGGTGTGACTTAAACGGATAGTTCGTGTGTGGCAGCTTGTCCTTGCTTGCTAACGCCCAGACAGTCTCACATAAGGTGCTGGAGGGTAGCAGGTACGCTGCAAGTTCTACAGAGTGGGTCTGGGCCGAGACCGTTCGGGAAAGTGGGTCATAAAATCGAGTGTGCCATACTGGGGTCAGGGCTGTATGTCTGGAACCTTCGGATGCATATCCTCTCCCACCTGGTAAAGTATGTTGGGATGGGGCAGTCATCCATGTGCAGGAATGCCAGCCGTTGTTTCCTGGCTGTCCGCTCCATCTATTTCGTTCCCTCTGAGCCCGGTGCCACGGGTTTCACTTTGACCGAAGAGGAGTCAGTCCTTGTGAGGTACGTCATCTTGTGGCTTAGCCCCTCGCGCCCCCGTTCTTCTTCGTTTCCTGTAATTTCCATGTCCCGGAATCCATGACAGTTCCAGCCGTCTTCCGTTAAGACGTCGTGTTTCTGCTAAATTCCTGATTTTTCGTCTAACATTGTTCTTGCTTCCTATGTGAAGGCATTCTTTAACCGCTTCCTGAGTCGGTGAATACGTACAGGTTTTCGTTGGCGATTTTTACATGAGATCTGGTTGCCGCGTGGATGGCGAGCAGCTCTGCTGTTCTTGTGGCTGGTGTCATTGGTGCTGAGCTTGCTCTCTTTTGTGGGAGAACGCTCGCCAACTTGAACGATGCCAAATAAACCTTGGTTGTTGCTGCGTTCACGAAGCCGGCAGCCGGACTGACTCTTCTTCATCGACCCGAAGAGCCGGCTGACACATGAGCAATGCCGATATCGTACCGGATGCCAATCTTATCCGCCGCCGACATGCTAACGTCGGCTATACCGCTGCCAGCCATGTCGTCGGTACCGCCCCTGTTTTCAGGCATAGAAGCATGCCAGGCAAACCTTGGTTTGTTCTTGCGTTCCCGAAGCCAGCGGTCGTCCGGACTTGACTTCCTTATCAGCCGAGGAGCCGGCGGATACTGTTGTGTACGAAGCGGCCCCCGCAGCCACACCAGAACTGTCAGCAAGAAGGCAGTCATGGAACCACTCAAGCAGCTCCAACCGCTTTGCTCCTGTCGGGAAACGTTCAGAAAGAACTAGACGCTATTCGGAACAGAAGTTCGAGCTGTACCCTGCAAGCGACGGCGCCACGAATACCAAGAACGGAAGCTACCAGGGTTGGCGCACTTTTGACCATCGCCGGGGACAGCAACGCCACCGGGGCGCTTCAACCCTCAACTGCGCCCCCGCTAGGCGGCGGAAAGCAAAGGAAGCAAGTCCAAGACCGCCCGTCGCAGAGTTCGAGGGACCACTGCGCGGACCAGCAGAACAGAGGTGTGCGAAAGGTGCGATGCTGTCGACAAGAACGCAAGACGAGGCGGAACCGGTGGAGCAGTTTATCCGCGACGCAAGAACAAGCTTCCGGTACTGCAACCGGACGACTGTTTTGATTCAAATATTCGCGATCAAATCGTCTTCGGCACTAACAACAAGAAGTTACGGGAGAAGACGTTAAGGTGAAAAGGACTTGGCTTGCCCAGAAAGCAGAAAAAACCTGCAAAGCCGCGCGAAGCTCTGCCATGAACAAAGGGAAGAAGCATGGTACGCCTGCGAAGAAAAGGTGAACTCAACCACAAAGGCTACCAGCGCTGCTCGGATGCCGAACAGTGCTTCAAGTGCGGCGGAGACACCGAAAAGAGGAAATGCCCCGCTTTTGAAAGACTTGTCACGCGCCTGTCAGGGGCGCAACCACTTCGCAGCTTGTTGCAACAAACAATTCAGCGAGGTGAAGCACGACGACGAGGACTTCAACATCTTGGACGTGGGTGTTTCCGGCATCGGAAATGAAAGGGACTGGACTGTCAAGGCCCTGCTTAGCGGAACAAGTGGTCTCGTTGAAGGTAGACACCGGCTCCCAAGCAAACCTGTTGCCCCTGTCGGTGTACAAGAGACCGCAACCTAAGTCGCTTTTAAGACCACGCCACGCGGTCTTGCGCTCGTACAGCAGGAACGTCATCAAACACAGCGGCATCACAGCACAGGAGGTTACGATCAACCAGCATTACTGCCGCGTCGACTTTTTCATCGTTAAACGAAGTCAGGCCATTCTCGAGTTACAGGCGAGTGAACTCCTGGGGCTGGTGTCCCGAACGGTGAACTCTGGTAATGCGGCAGCACCGTTCCGGTGGCACGAGAATTCTCCCACCTTTCCAAGGCACCGGCTGTGTAAAACGACAGTACAGAATGGTACAACATGACGATGCCGTGCCAGTAATCCAGCCGGCACGGAAGGGCGCCCTTGGCACTGCGGAGTGCGAAGAACTGCAGCGCATGGAGAAGGCCAACATCATCCGGAAAGTGGATGAGCCCACTGACTGGGTAAGCCCCTTGTTATTGTGTAGAAAAAGGAGGCGGCTATGCATGGACCCTAGAAGTATTAACGCGTGGTTGAAGCGTGAACACTACCAGATGCACAGCGGGAAGATATCGCGGCTGAGCTTCACGGCCGAGCTTTTCCGGCTTGACGCTAACTCTGGGCTACATCAGATTTCATTGAACGAAGCTACGTCAAAGATCTGTACGTTCGGCACCCCGTTCGGTCGCTACCGTTTCCGTTGGCTTCCCTTCTCGATATCTTGTCAGCACCCGAAGTATTCCAGAAAACGCTGAGCGAGATATTTGACCCATTACCAGGGGTGAAGAGCTTCCTATAGACGGCATTTGGTAGTGGGGAAGCTCGCACGAGCATGACGAGCGCCTCAAGGTCGCTCTCCGGGAAGCAGAACGAGCGGGCTTGACGTTCAATTTGACAAAGGTGCAAGTTCGGCGTGCATTTGGATTGGATTGAAAACCTTTATTGTTGGCTAGAGTTTCAGGTGGGTATGCTGGT
>JAZHYW010050379.1:0-11924 GCA_037355805.1 Ixodes ricinus | reverse complement strand
TACTTCGTTCAATTACGTATTGCTAAGTGTTCGACGAAGGAAGCAAATCTCACGTTGAGAATACCCGCAGACGCGGGACGGACGCGCCTTGTCATACACGTCTGGAAATTGTTTTACAGAACAAAACCCTTTTTTCGTTTCCCCAAAAGCCCATGGAAACTGAACAGATAACAATGAACGCATCTGAGTACTCAAAGGTCAGTAGCCCTGTACGACAAGAATGTTGGCAGTGTTTTCCAGGAACTACAGCAACCTCTGAATACATGGCTTGCACCGACACCACTTGGCCAGACACAATGGGGAAAGGGCACGTGAGAGTACCCTCCACTGCGTTAATTTTTCCACAAAAGGGGGCCATGGGAGACACAATGGGGGAAAGTGCGTGTGAGAGCTTAGCTTCCACTGCGTTAACTAGACGCTTTTTGACCCCCCAGAAAGGGGGCGAGATAACACGTTTGATGAACCTCTACGGGGAAAGGGTTTCGCTAGGTCGGAAACATGCAACGACCGGTGTTTTTTCGGTTTTTTAGCAGGGCAAAAATGTCCAACCACCGGTGTTTTTCGGTTTTAACCGATTTTGTATTTTCGTCACCGACGGATGTTTATCGGTCGTTTTTCTGCTAAAACCGGGAAATACACACCCTACTTATAAGCCGTGGCAATTTCGATCACGCGTTTTAGCATTGAACTTAAGTCCAAAAACTGAGACAACGTGGGCTGAAGAACGTTATGCTTCAAAGAAAAAACAAGCAACTATTTCACATCATTTAGACCAGGAAACAACAGCACACGTAAATAAGGCAAGGTAAAAAGTTGTAATAGTTTACAGCACGGCATTGAAATACATGGTTACAATGTGCAGCACATACATGGTTACAATATGCAGCCCTGAAGGTATACTTGGCATACCACATCAGGTAAGTTGAAGAAACAAATGAACACCACCCTTTCGATGCTGATCTTGTTAGACTTCGGCTCAAGAGCAGTCTCCAAATAAGCAACACCGTCGAAGTTGCTGAACTTGTGAACAGCCCAGTAGGGAGTTGGCATATTCAGGGAGCCTAGTGCGTCGCGATCGATGCCTTGTGGGATCACGGCAGGAGCTTCGCTGTTCACCACTGGTGACAACGGGTCAGTTTCCCGAGCGAGCCCCGAACGCTTTGCAACGATGGGCTCTGGTGGACTTGCCTTCCGCTTCCTTTCCTCTCGTCCTGCGGGAGGGTCACCACTCAGGTCCTGGGGTACACTTGGCAGCAGAGTCGGCACCGCGTCTGGCGTAAGCGCGGGTGTCCACGAGGATCCTCACTTCCTTTCCGCCGATGATGTGGACGTAGTCTCGAAGGATGAAGCGGGGCTCGAAGTGCAGCTCGCAGACAGCGCTTGTTTCTTCAAGACGCTTGTCCGATCGCTGCAGATTCTTCTCCCAAAGATCTCTTTTGGCTCTGTCCTTTGGAACGCCGAAAAGGGACGCCGTTTTCACTCCTTTCACTCGGATGAGGCCCGTTTTGCAACCAGGTGCAGAGCAAGAGTTCTGTCGCCTGTTTCGCCGACGGCATTTCGGCGCTACCGAAAGCGGGTTTCACATGCAGCGATTTTGGCCCTAGAGCGGCGCGATTTCTGCCGTCGCGGCGCTCTGGCCAGCCGCAGCGGCTGAGCGGCACGGTTCCACCAGGTTGGAAATTTTTCGCCGCGGCAGAGCGGCAGCTTCCGCGCTGGCCACTCACAGCGCGGCGGGAAATCACGTGACAGGAGGAGAAACATTGCGGGAAAGCTGGCGCATAGGACGGCGGCGTTTTCACGTTCTTGAAGCAGACGACAAGCAGAGAAAGTACGCAAGCGACTGGTTTGCGGTTTCTTTTTTCCGGCGGGTCGAGCTTCTTTGCTTCAGCAGTCGCGTCGGAACTGTTCAGGAGATTATGGAGGAGGGGATTGCTGTCCCCTTCCTCGGAATTTGTTTTCTCAATGAATTACGCGGCTCTTTTTTACTTTCCTCGCCTGAGTACCAACTGTAGCGAGCGCAAGAGACGCTAATCGGAAGCGGCTTGTGCGAGCGCTAGTGAGAAAAACAAAAGAAGAAGAAAGAACTGAGCGACATTGACGTGTCTTTTCCAACACAGATCGTCACACCAAGTAAGACAAAATGTATCGCGCCCAGTTCAATGAACTGCTTATCAGTGAAGTGTCGAAGCGTCGGGTTCTTTGGGACGAGCAGCTCAAAGCATTTAGGAACATCTATGCTCTGCTGCAAGCAACATTGGCCATCGCAACGGCAGAAAACGCTCATGTGAAATGAAACCTCGCGATCCGTGCCGCCGCGCCGCTAGCGGCAGCGATTTCGGCCGCGGAATCGCTGCAGTGAAATCCGCGTTCACCACCAAAGAGCTACTGCTGCTGAGCTTTCGAGCAGAGCTGTGTCTCCAGAGTTTGGCTAATGGGCGGGTTTGCTTGTTCGCTGAACCAGCTGATTTCGCGATATTTACAGCAAATGGCGTTACTTCTTTCTCCTATTTATGTCCTGAGACAATCCGCGTAGAGTTCGCTATGAGTCACGAGCCTGCTAAATGCGCGGACGGAATTAGTACAGTCCCGGTTATCACGACTACGCTGCGTGTGCGTTGCCATGACTGTCAACAATATCTCTTAAATAAGGCCAGACTCTCTCAGTATAAACGGCTCTGGCTTTGAGCAAACTGTAGCGCCCTCGTTTTGGGTAGTACAAGCTCACCTGATTGAGCCTCGCACTACTTATGGCACGTTGGTCGAGCTTTTTTATTTCTGCCTGGTGCTGAAGAACGAAAAACACCCTTGGACGCCAAAAATCGGCCAGACTGAACGCCGCAAGACAATCAAAAGTGCCAAATTCATGAGACTACCGCTAGGGTACGCGTCTCTTATCTCTGGGCGGTGACGTCGAAACACCTGTGTCGCGACGCTTTCATTTTTCTTTTTCTTTGTCATGTCTACTTTGGAACGCGTGAAACGTCATCTCATGGCTCGCGCTCTTAGCGTCTTAGCTTTGACGGCGTTCGGATTTTTGTTGTTTCTTTGTACTTTCCTCGCGATCTCGCGCTCCGCACCAGAGCAGGCACGCTTCTGCATGCCTGACAGTTTGAGACGCTCAAGTTTGTACTACCCAAAACAAGGCCTAACAAGTGCCTTTTCGCAGCACCCCCTTGGCCGCAGGACCCTGCAGGAGAAACACACGGAACTATACTCTGTTTCACCTTGTGTCGTACCGCAGGAAAGGCTACAAGCGCGAGCTCCTGGCTCTAGGGCACATCTCGGCGGCACAAGCTCTCGTGCACCAAGGGCAGCTGCCAACGCTATGAGCTCGCGCTTCTAGCCTTCGCTGCGGTACAACATTAAAGGGAGTGTATAAAATCGTGGTACCGACACGTGCACCGCTCAAAGTGAAAAAAAAAGGCGGGCTGCGCGATTTTTTTTTCTGGATAACTCGACTACAGCGCCGCCGCAAACTGTCAATAGACCATTTGCTGTATTACCCAAGCATCAAGGAGAATGCAGGGATTGGTGTTCCACGCGCCACACGCGCACGCCTTCCCGTAGAAAAGATTCGAAGTAAATAAACAAAATAAAGTGTTGACGAACGCGCGTGCAAGATGCCATTTGTTTTAGGTATTTGCTTTAGAAAAGTTACTACTGCTGACGCCTGCACGTGCGGCGCGTGGAACACCAATCCCTGCATTCTCCTTGATGCTTGGGTAATACAGCAAATGGTCTATACGCGGGGGGATCGGTGGCCGAGTGGTCTAGCGCACACCAGCTCGAGCACGTGGAGCGAAAGCTCGCGCTGCAGAACCCAGGACACTGGGCTCAATTCCGCCCCTGCCCGTTTCGATCTGGATGAGCATCGTACCGGCGTGCGGTCATGTATCACGACTGCGTGGTGCACGTTAAAGACCCCAGGCTAGCGGTTTGTACTGCACTGGCTAAATTGCTCATCTACAGCTGGGAGACTCGTCGCCCTTGGAGGCAGACCAAGTTCCTAGGCTGCATAAACATACACACAACCCAATTTTTTTTTTTTGGTCTATACACGCGCCCTCACGAGCTCCCGTTGCCGAGCCGCTCCGGTCCCAACACTACCCAAGTATTCTAGTACACTGTAATCATACTTCCTCGCTAGTGCTCGATCGCGATCGAGCACCGGCGGAGGCGGTTGATCTGACTTACCGCGTTCGGCTTTGGCTAGCAGACGGCGTTCGTAAAATGGCGTCAGCTGTTGCTGGCTTCACGCGGCGGTAGCGTGCGTGCTTCCATTCATTCGGCGTTCGTTGCCATGGTGACGGCGAGGAACGCAGACGAACTTTGTCTTGCGGAAGAACGCCGCGGCGAAGCGATACCAGGTGCGTTCTAAGGCCTTTCCCGCATGCTTTTCAATGGGCGGAAGGCGAACAAAAAGAGTTCGAAATAAGGACTTAACGCAGAAGGCTGCATTTCTCCAGCGCCTCATAATTTGACGAGCCTTACACGAAAATCCTGTTTTTTTGGCCATCCCGCGTCCTGTTTGTTTTTATCCGTAACATGGGTCTAAAGTATCAAACTGCCCCGATACTTGACAACGAAACAAAGTGTCACTCCGTCGCCATTCCTGCACGTCACAGCATCGCCCTGATAAGAGCGATCACGAATGGGGTATCATTTAAAGCGGCAAAACAATAATATTCAGAGAGACAAAACAAAAAGCGAGGTGTTTCACAAAATTCCTTATAAATGCGTTTTTGAACATTTTTATTGAAATATTATATCCATACTACCTGGGCCTGTTTTACGATGATTTTTACTCAAACATAGTAGCAACCAACATAGTAGCAAACACCTAAAAAAAGTGAAATACAGGTTGCAACATCTCGAATGCACCAGGACTCCAACAGTCACGATGAAACAGCGTTGCACGCGAAGTGTGCTTCGTACTTTTTTTGTTCGCACCGGTACGCACGCAGGTATACTCTAGTCGGTGTAAGGTTAAGAGTTTAGGGAAACTCCTTTCACTTCTTTCCCTTTAGCAGAGCGAAGACTGGAGGGGAGTCGACCTCCCTCCTGCGTTCGTTTCCGCTAAGGTGGAAAGGGAGTGTAGGAGTTTGGAGCGCAAGTTCGTCTGCTTCTTGTACAGGGGCTCCGATGATGTCAGAACGTCGAGCTCTTATTGGCTGATGGAAAAATGAAAGACGTTTAGAATCCCCTGTAAGGCCAAACTTGAGCGCAGCGCTTGAGGAGGAAGAGGGGAGGGTACGGAGAGGAGGGTATGCCCCTCCTCCCTCCTCCCCCGTGACGTCACTGGTGACCCTCGTGAAGGCCGTGACGTCACGAGGGTCACGAGTGACGTCATTATGGGAAACGTCCCATAACGAAGCGCGCAATTAGGCCGACGGCGACGGCGCTCAAGCCGGAAACGGGCGCCTAAAGCGCGATCCAAACCAACGCCCCACCCCCTACCACCAACGGTTCTTTTTTTTTTTTTTTTTGTGGGGGGCGGGTTTTTTGTAATTGGCACCAATACCAGGTGGTATCGAGAAATCATGCGGAAGACTGGTGCTTCTAAGTTAATGACTCAGCGTAGTTTCTGGCTAAACATAGAAATAAGAGCCAAAATTTCGATTCCGTACCCCTTGAATTCCATCAAACGTTCAACTATAGGTGCCTAGTAGTGCTTAAACTCCCGCGGCCATGCGGCACAGCATGCATACGGAGGTGCCACATTGTAGCCGTCCGTCATGCGGATATTGACGGCAGACCTGTTGAGAAAATACTATGGTGAATCATTACATATCGACGAAGTTCGAAGCCTCGTTCTAGTGTTCTGTAGGCGGTTCCTCCTTTTCTCTATCTCTCTTAATGCACGACGCCAGTTGGTAATTCGTTGACGGTCGCTTGACATTATTGTCCTTCGGTTGCTCCCTATCTCAGCCTAGCAATACAGGGAAAGAAGAGCTCTTTTCGACAGTCTTACATCAATATCTAAACGTAGCTAATTCGATTTTTCTTTTGTAGCTTATTACTTTATATTAGGGGTATCAAACACGCGGCCCGCAGGCATCCCGCGGATGCGAGCCCCCTTCACATGTCCAAGTACCGCAAATGGTTTGTACCATAAAAGTCTAATGTTGTCGATTGCCTCATTTCCATTAAGAGCTGCTTCGTTTCCAGTTTTCTCCCTGCCTGTTTCTAATCTTATCGCCTGTAGAGCGATCCCACTATATGAATAGGCCAGAAAAAACACTCAAATGCGACCCCTAACTGTTATAATAGTCCTATAAATAGCCGAAATACGAAAACCTGTCGTGTTTTTTTTCCTTCTTTTTATGACGTTGAGTTTGATTAATTTCCGGGTGAGTCGAATGACAGGGCAACGACGCATTATGTCCTCTTGTTTAATTGTAAAACGTCAGCACGTTCTCGGAGCAGCGTCATTTTACTTTTTCTTACCCCATCAGGTATTTATCCAAAGTAGTCACATAAACTATCCACAGCCACTGGCAAAACGGCGCGTTTACAAGCGGCATAGAGTACGAAGTCAATATTTCAGGATTTCTGGTAGACAAAGCTCCTCCGCACGCACGCACCTTCTCCCCCCCCCCCCTCCCTTCTACGTTGACCATTGACCTTTCGAAAGTCAGAAATTTGGACCCCAAGGTTTAGTGAGTGTCAGACCTCTGTGTTACATGAAACACGACGTCATCTTTGATGTTGTGTTGCTGAAGAACTTACATCACGATTCCAGCTGAACGTGGCCGAGATAGCTCAGTTGGGAGAGCGTTAGCCTGAAGATCTAAAGGTCCCTGGTTCGATCCCGGGTTTCGGCACTGATGTCTCTTTTGTCCACGCGTGATTGTTATATTGCTATAGTCCGTTGCAACTCGAAAAGATAGGGCGAGGGAAAGGAAGGTCGGAAGCAGGCGAAAGCTGGAAAGAGGAGGAGGTTTTCCATTCTCTTCTCCAGCGTTCCGCCTGCTTCATCCTCTCCAACTTTCCTTTACCTCGCCCTTCCCTCTTGAGTTGCAACCAGATTTGGGAAGTGATAAGTTACAAGGAACCGATTACTTGTAATTCGTTACTTTTTAATGCGAATAGCATTCTTTGGATACTTCACGCACTTTTCGTCTATCTATGTATCTATCTATCTGGCTATCTAACCTCTTACGCCGCGGGTCGATAAATAAGTAAAAAGACCGGCGCCGGCTGGGATTGGAACCGTTGACCCTTTGATCAGCAGGCAGACGCGCTAACCACAGAGCTATGAAAGCAGTCATTCAACGCACTCTAAACGGTTGTTTATATCTTTACCATAGGACGCGCTTACAGCGCTGTCACAGCTGCCAGGTGCGCGCGCGTTCCATGCACGAGGGCTCATTCCGCTCTCGTGAGGCTGAGCACGGCCGCTAGCTCACCCTCCTCGCGCTCGGGAGAGGGTGATGTAGCGGCCGTGCTCAGCCTCACGAGAGCGGAATGAGCCCTCGTGCATGGAACGCGCGCGCACCGGTAGCTGTGACAGCGCTGTAAAGCGCGTCCTATGGTAAAGATATAAACAACCGTTTAGAGTACCGTTGGTTGAGACTAGCTGAGACGCCAGAAAGTCTGGTCGGTACCATTTTGAGTGTTTGTGCGTATGGCGCGTGCTTTGCTCGCCTTCCTAAGTGACACAAACGCACGTGCTGGGCTGCGGAGATCGTGCGCAGGGCTGTGAAAGTGTCAACAAATTTAGAATCGCCTCAAGAGTGGGCTGGCGTATCTAGAGTGTGCCGGCCACCTGACGAACGCGCATAACTCCGCACCGTTTGATGCTATTCGCATTAACGTAGATAATCATTCCCAAAGGATGGGTTCTGCTGATTTTTAATCTAATTTTGTAATTATCACGTTTCGTTTCTGCGCAGTAACTTGTAATGTAATTCTGTTACAAAATATTGGTAACAGATTACTTTAATTACTTGTTACCTTAAAAAAAGAATATAACACGGAAAGGGAGCAATATCAATCTGGAACCGTCTCGACCAAAGCTCAAAAACGAGCGCCTCGCGCTCGCGCCCGTGCATTTTTCAGTACTGCAGGCGACGTGAAAGATCGAAAGCGTCGCTGTGGTCGGCCTTCCACGATTGGCCCAATGCTGACGTCAACAAAGGATTTCTCATCGGCAGAAATAAGAGTAATGTGAGAATTTCGATTTTGACGGTGTTGTCAGTGTTGTATTCAGAGCGCAATGATTTCAGGCTTCCACCATGCTCAATGCAAACACAATCGAACCTGTTGTCCGCAAGGTAATGACGTCATGAGAGGGAGCCAGAGTGAGGGCGCCACCGAAACACCTCCCCGCTAATTGGCGAGGAGATCGAACTATAGGGGGCGCTGCGTTCACCAAAACAAATACCGCCTGCGTGGAAAACAACTCCGGCGTTCCAGTGTGCCGCCGTTGGCTGCCGTGTTGTTGCCGCGTTCCCTGCAGGTTTGTTAGAATATCGTACAGCTCTTAGTTGCGTACCGCAATGCTCAGCGCATGCTTTAGAGCCTGGAATCAGTTTTAATCGGTTTCCTGCCGAAAAAGAACTCAAACCGCAATGGATAGGTAAGAGTAGGGAAGAAGTTGACTGCGCACGACGTGGTGTGTGGTCGTCAATTTTCAAGCGATGCCTTCCGAGCAAACCACGCTAATGGACGAGGAATATACGCGCGTAAATCATGCTTGCATCGACATCTGTTCAAACCGTACATTGTATTTTATAGGTAGTAACTTATTCTGCCGGCAACCGGCACCATAAAACGAGCAAAAAAAATTACCGGTCGTTGTTCCCATTAGGTTTCGTGCAAAAGGAATAGTCAAAACGAAAACCTCCTAGTTATATGAGTAGCTCAGTGAAAGGGGTCCGTTTCACGTGCCGTAGGTCCCAGGTTCAAATCAAGTAGGCGAACTTTTTTTTTTGTTTTTTTGTTTGTTCATAAAACATTTGGCGATTTTTATTTATTCCTTTTTAGAATAATCATTGCCGTCCAAAACTCACGGCAATATTTTTTTCCCGAGTGGTTGTGCCGGCTGCCGGCAAAATATCCCCACACTATTTCATAACAGTGCACAAAAGGAGGTTCTTGATACGCAACGCCGTTCCGTCGGAGAATCTTCCAAAGGGATCACACGACCGGGTCGCGAGGCTTCGGAAGCCACCGAGAGGTACTGCTATCATTTGATCACTATTTTATTCCAGGCTAGCCTTTACACTGGAACATATTAGGTAGCAGTATCAGTTCGATATTGTGAGATTTACGCAATTGCGTTAATCATTTTGCGATTCCTTTAATTTCGATTGAGCAATGCAAATGTGTGTATGATTAAGTCTTCGTCGTGCAGAACTCATTGATATTTCATCGTGAACCGTGCACCTTTGAATAACCGATAAATTGAACTGAAAAAGACAACTTGTAACATTTAATGCCAATGGCAATATGCAGTCTAATTAGCCACATTCTACAATATAATGTTCACCAATGTGTTCTGTATTTTGGCATTTCAAGAAAAACGTAATGCAATGACTATTTTGGTTGATGTTTTGGTGAAAACATCTTCTGGGCGACGCTGCGCTCGATTACATGATCACATTTCAACACGTCCTCGCCTTCAACGAGGCACCTAGCTCTTGCTCTCGCCAATGTGGCTGATGAACGTTACAACGGGACATTGCAAAGCAATGCGTGTGTTTTGTGAGTACGGTTTCTCCAACCTAGGAAGCGCATAAACATCGCCAAACCGCGTCAGTCACGCACGACCTGGCGGGCGCAGTCGGAGCGACGCGGCCGATCGCGAGCGCCTACAGGTGGGTTAGTTTTCGCTTCCAACGAGAATGCGGTGACATATAAAGCAAGGTGAGACGAGCAGGGACAATGCTACCCCTACGCAGATGCTTTTCGAGCAGATAAATATTATCCACATAACTTTCACGAGTCCCAAGTCCTCGTCCTCCACGGCTGAACGAATACTAGCGGCGGGATTGTTATTCCCGCAGAATAGTTCCGACGGCGGCCACTAGCCAGCGCCACCGTTCGATCTCCTCCCCAATAGGGAGTATTCACTGCCGGTCATAACTGTGTGCGCGACTGCTGAGCGCGTACTGACGGAGAGCTTTCACAGTTCTTCTGCAACGTGCATTCCGCACCATCGAGATTGCCAGTCTAGCAGTCCATTGATGTGAGCTCGTTCTGAACATGCGCTCTAAACAACTCTCTCAAAAACGCATAAGCTGACAGTGCTTCTAAGCTACAGGCACGAGAGCGCAGCTTTGAGATTTTGGGCTTACACTTGAAAGGCTCGTTACAAAAGGAGCTTTCGAAGATCGGTTCCTTACCTCCGAATCTCCTAGCGGAGGTAGACACTGCTACTGAGCATTTGCACCGCTAGCTTCATCTGCAGAATTCCAGGGATCATTTCCGGAGGCCGTAAGCTAGCGGGATGGCGGGTGTGGTTCCAGCTTTCGCTGCCTCGTCAGCTTACAGTTGAAGGGAGTGCACCTACATACTTTTGCTTAAATACAATATTTTATAATTACAAGGACTATACTTTGCTTCACCTTATGATGTACCGCAGGAAAGGCTGCAAGCGCGAGCCCCTTGCTCTGGGGCACATCTCGGCGGCACAAGCTCTCGTGACTTAAGAGCAGCTGCCAACGCTATGAGCTCGCGCTTCTAGCCTTCGCTGCGGTACAACATAAGGTGAAACGAAGTATGCCATAATGCGAGGGTAGGAGAATTTGAAAGTAGTGTTGCAGAACATTTTTGAAAACGTAAAAATTGTTTCTTGATAAGTGTACGGGAAAAGTAACGTGAAGTAATTTGTAACGTAACGAGTAGAAGTAATCCGTTACTTTTCAGCGAAAGTAATTTGTGACGGTAATCCATTACAATTGAGGCTCGTCAATTTGTAACTGTAATTCATTACACTTTTCAAGTAACGGGCACGAGTCTGATTGCAACAGGCTATAGAGGCATTACATCATGTCCCTCCAGCTCAACGTGGCCGAAATAGCTCAGTTGGGAGAGCGTTAGACTGAAGATCTAAAGGTCCCTGGTTCGATCCCGGGTTTCGGCAAAGCACCGCTTTTGTCCCCGCGTGATGTTGTGTTGCTGAAGAAATTACGTTCCCAGCTGTAGTGGCCGAAGTCACTCAGTTGGGCAATTTTCTTAGTTTCCGGCACCGAAAATGAAACTACAATTAAACACAATACTGGCGCAATTTTTTTTTATTATTTTACATTTTAGCGGAACGCAAGGGATAAGCGTAAATGGCGTGCACATAGTTTCAGTATAAGCTAACTTCTGGCACGATGTTGTTACAGAATTCACATCTTGGTGCAATGCAGTAATGTAAACACTTCTGTTGAGCAATCATAGCACATTCGATTAACGAGAACTTCGTAACATTTTAGTAAAACTCTTTATTTCCGCAACTCACGAATTGGGCATAATAAACACCATCGCGATTGCTAACGTTCGTGAATTTCGGTGAAAAATAAAATTTCTCGCAAATTAACTTTTTCGTGCGTCCCTAAAACTAAAAATTGTAGCATTTAAAAAAATGTCTTGGGGGAAGAAAAAAAGGAGACTGCTTTTCTTTTTTTTTTTTATTAAGAGATAGTTTATAATTGTTTGTTTGTTTGTTTTATTTTTGGCACAATTGTCAAGACCGAAGAAGCGATCATCCTTCCCGAGCCGAGCACGAGATGATCCGCCGCGTCAGCCGCTTCTCCGAGCACGCCGGTGTGAAGCGGGGAAGCTTGACGCGAGCGCCGCAGCGCAAGTGCCACGGCTGGTCATTCTGGAAGTTGACGCAGCCAGTGGGCTGGACGAGTGAGCTTTAAGAGGATTCAACCGCTATTTATTTGTACCCCTTTCCTCATAGATGGCGCAGAATTTTTCCGGAACAA
>JAZHYW010050377.1:0-16124 GCA_037355805.1 Ixodes ricinus | reverse complement strand
CAGCGGAAACGAGTTGGCCCATTCCACAGCCCGAGGGTACACCGTCCGGGCGGGATGGACCCAGTCTCGGGACCGCGGGGCTCGTTCAGCGCGCGAACGTCTAGTCGGCTTCTATGACATTACCTCACACTACCGTCTCTCCCGCCGCCTTTACCCTCCTGCGACCCAAGCCCTCTCCCGAAAAGAGAGTGTGTATGTGCGCCAGCTGCAGACACACTCCTTCCCCAGCCCTCTCGTCCTCTCCCACATCTACCCGGCCCGCTACAATCCCAACCGGCATTTCCCTGCAGCGCCAGAGCTACTCTCTCCCATATATTATGGGCTGTCCCTTCTTTCCCTCCCTCTCCCTTCCCCTCGGAGGAGCGGTGGGACGCTGCGCTACGCAGCCCAGACCCGACCACCCAATTACAGGTGGTCCGTCGGGCTGCCGAGGTCGCCGAGGCCCATGGGCTCCCGGCCACCAGGTGTGGCTGACTCTCGAAGGAGCGCGGGCATAACCGCCTCCACCTCTATAAATAAATAAAGTTATTTCCATTCATCCATCCATCCGCTCAAATCGCAAAAACTAACGCTTGAAATTTGTTAGACGCCTTCTTTTTCCTTTTTTTTACTCGGAAAGAAAGTACACGACAGAGGCGTGTACTTTTTTTCATCGTAATAAAAGTAACGCCATAGCGGTAAAAGCTTTTTCTAATCTTTTATCGCCGTGTCGTTAAGACTAAGGAGATATCTGATACCCTAGGGAGTCGGGACTAGCTAGACTTCGGGTGCGCAGTTGCCTCATGATTGTATGTTTTGTATTCCTACTTCACTCATATTTTCCCAAATTTAACTGCAAGAGTTGCCAGGCGTCCTCGTGGGGATGCATCTCAGATATAAAACTACTCTGGAAAGGTTCTTCAGCACCTGTTGTTTAAAAACAAAAACATATCGGCATACGTGAGAATAGCGACAACAAATTTAGAGGAATTGTCGGGAGTGTTGGCCGTATAGATGGGTGGTTCCTTCATTCGCAATGCAACAATGGTCGCTTAATTTTATCTTTATCTTTTTCCAGGCAAAAATAGAGAGTCAATCTGTTCTGTCCTGTTAGGTATTACATGACCGTTGTCTCGACGAGGTTTTAGATAAAGCAAAAAGCAAAAATAGAGTAATAAATATTTCAGTGGAATGGAATTCAAAACCTCATATCAAATGCCGGACTGCCCTGCTCAATACGAAAGGGCCGAGAGAGAGAGAGAGAGAGGGAGCAGTGAATGAAGCGCATGACGCTCTTCTCGATTTCTTGTATCTCTTCCTATATATCCTGAAGGAACAACTGGCTTCCCGCAAAATTTGCGTTGTATAAGGAGTCACAACATAAAGAAAATGAAAAAAAAAGCAACAGAAAGCTCCCGCAAAAACTGCCGACACCGAGAGCGCCACTTCCATGCGTCTTTTATTGACCGTATCCTCCAGGCCCCTTTCCGGAGGAACTCGCGCTTAGAATTCGCGCATTTTCCGAGTGCCTTAGCGCCTGAAGGCTTCCACATTTGGAAAGAACAAATCAGAGTATTGGCCAACAGGGATGGTCCTGAGTTACGTAGTTTGCTGGCGTCATGTGGACTCGGAATGACGAAATTGAGTAGTCATTGCTTGCGCCCATCGCCGTCAGGTATTTGCATGAACCTATTGACATTTAAAGCGTGGCAAGAAGCGTTCGTGTAAAAGTACGAACGTCCGCGTCGATTTCACCTCACGCTTACAAGCTATAAAACGCATTTATTTTGTGTAAAACGCTACAACAAACATTATGTGAAGACACATGGATTTTACTAAAGTGTGCGAGGTTTGTGTTAATCACGGCTGGGCAGTATCGCGATAGAAATGTATCGCGAGAGAGTTATTTCGAGTATCTGTATCTCTGTTTCGAGATACATCGGAAAAATGTATTTGTATATCAGTAGTTAAATACATTTACAATGTATCGCTTGTCTCGCGATACTTTGCCAGACTTAGGTATCTCGTTACTTTAGTTGCCGTTTTTACGATAAATTGACAAGGTAAAAATAGCTGTTTGGTGCAAGGTGCTTCAGAATTTAAGTATAAACCCGCCCTATAACATCACCCATCAGTCACAAAAAAAACAAAAACTGTAGTTTAAAGAAAGTTATTTGCAAGAATAACATAATAAGCTTCTCTCGCAAAGCCTTCCACTTTTTCAAAATTTAGAAGAGCGAACCCTGTAAAGGAGTTGATAGGTACAAGGTACGTGCAGAGCTGGTCGTTTCTCTTTATTATGTTTACAATAGTCAGGAGAGAATCCTGCTCTCTGTGTTGTTTATCTGTCTGTCGGCGCTTCAGTCGGGTCGCTAGAAGCTTTTTCGGAAACCAAGTGTCGCGTTTCCCGAGTTGAGGGGGTCCAGCGGGAATACGAGGCAGATTCTCTGCTTATGCGCATTGTTTGAGGGCATGTTGCTTATAGTTCGTGGGCAGGATTCTTTGCCCCCAACTTGTCGAGCCTCGGTTTTCGAGGCCGTTGTCCCCAGGGGCGCAAGCGTCTGGTTGTTGACCCTGAAGCACAGGGCCAAACGTACATTCACCTAGGAACCCGGGGCCGAGAGACAAACACGTCGACGGACGTTAGGACTTTCGCTGAGCTGGAGAGGAAGTGCCACCAGCGCTTGGAATCGTACTCTCTTCCGTGACGCTCGCAGATTAGGGACAATACTCTTGTATATGCCTGGCGTACGTTTCATTTTGCTTGAGTTTCTCAATCTGCGCTTCTTAATCACATAAACGTGCACCAGTCGACATGTCTCAGGTGGTTCTCGCCGTGGTTCACGCGTGTATAATTTCGCCAAAATACCGGGTTGTACTTGTCAGCGAGTTTCAAGTCATTCTGTAAACTACGGTCTAATGCGTTGAGGGCAATGTGACCCCGAGGCTTGCGTCGGGACGCGGACACTAAAGTTTCGTGTACGTCTGGCCCGCTTTGATTTTCTTCTCCACGTCCACCCACACTTTGTGGCGTGATGAAGCCGCCCGGCGAGGAACGCTTCCGTCATTTTAAAGGACCCGTATATTCTTTTACGGCATGTAAACAGAACAGGACGCGGTTTCTGGGTCCTGAAATATTTCGAACCAAGGCGAGAGTTTTTATTACCCCACGGGGCGGGGGGGGGGGGTGCAGCAATCTCGAAGGTGATTTGCTTAGAGTGTATTGGCACATGGAAATATTTGAAGGTTTGCAGGGCCTTGATTGGACTGACAGGACGTCCAAAACAAGCTGGCTTAACCCCTAACCAGACGGGGCATCGTTGAGGAGAGCTAACGCGGGGATAGATCAACGAGGGATTTTGAGTAGAACCACAACAAGGAAGTTAATTTTGGGAGTTTTGAGGAGTTGGTGCGGGAGCTTTTGATCTACTGTGACGAAAGTGTTTTTTTTTCTTTAGTTACGGCAACGTTTGATAGGCCAGACTTGAGGTCTGGCTTATTTTGACCAAAGATCCCTGCGGGCGGGCGGGTCTCACCGCTTCAACTGCGTTGGAAGGCATCAACATCAAAGAAACCAAAACCTCATCAACTACCACTTCGCAGTGGGCCAGCTTCCAAAGGAGAAGTAATGGAGATCCCGACAACTTAAGTAAGCCCAAAGGATAGCTGACTGCAAGGCACTCCGCCACCACCGCCGAGGCATGCTTTCAGCATGGTAGCATGGTTGCTTCTATAATTGAACGAAACTTTCAATTCATCGGGGAACTGCACAGCTTCCCTTGCCCAATTCGCTCCCTACCGCCGTCCTCTAACGGCACGCAACCTCAACCAGATAACAGACAGGGACTGTACGGCTCTGTTGTCCGATTTCGCCACACTTCGGGTCACTTAGACGCATATAAACCGACAGTTTGAGATGAGCCCTCATGGCAAAACAGGATTAATTTGGTGCAGACGCCTCTTTGTCAAGCATGAAACGCAGTTTTACCGTTGAATAACTGTGTGGTTCACCGGCTGTTACGTGTTGTTTTAGCGTCATTAATGATAAAGAGTTCGATACAAGGGGAAGTGAGTAAAAGGACACAAAAAAGGAGCACAAACACAAATTAAAATTTTCACCCGCCACGAACATCGCCTCCCATGTAGGGCTGTTCGGGAACAACTGAATTTCTATAGGTATTTCTGTCTCTATTGCGGAATACCTTTTTGCCGTTTTTTGCAGAAGTATATCAGGGATATCCGGTTGCATAATAGACAAATGTATCTCAGTCCCTGTATTTTGGGTTCTTAAAGAAACACTGACAACCCCAAAAATCTTTTTTTATTATTTTTTGCCAGGCGATTTATTATGGTGTCGGAAGACTACCCAATTAATATTTTGCAACAGAGTCACGTATATTTTTATTAAAGCCAAAAAACGCAACTGCTCGAAACCGAAACTGAAACCCGAACACGGAGGTCGGAAAAGTGGAGAGGAGAGAGTGAGTGGCGGAAGTCACGTGGCTATACCCAACCGTGCATTTTTTTCCTCCAATTTTTTTTTTTTTGTACGCAGCAGACGAGATGCTTGGCGGGAACGGTTTGTCGTGCAATTCCTTTGCAGTTGTATTTGTTCCGCTCGGTGTTCTGTACTTCAAGATGAGTTGCTTTGTACATTGAGAAGTTGGATATAGTACTGAGTGCCTGTGGTGAATTTCCCTGATCAGCTCCGAAAAGAATACCCCCAAGATGCTGCATGAATAGCTGCCTCACATGTCCTGCGTCCGAAAAAAGTGGCATTGTGCGGCAGAAATCTCTGCACAAGTTTCCGAAAGATCAATGAAATCGGGAGCAATGGCTGGCTGCAATTCCTGTAGAACCAGTTAACGACGCTACCCGATTCATATGCTCCTTGCATTTTGTGGAAACTGATTACATTAAGTTCGCAGGTGTCAAAAAAGGAAATTCAATACCATTTAGTTTAGCGACGGTTCGTCTACAACATTTTTGTTTTTCAGTTATAATTGTAAAAAAAAATGTAAATATCGCAAAATGTTTTTTTTTTTTAAATGGTACGCCCACACTGGGGATCGAACACTGTTCCGTCGCGTGTGAAGCGAACATGTTTCCACTGAGATACTGAGGCAACTCTTCGTTTTATTAATAATGCAGCGGGTCAACTGTGGGTTGAAAAGCTTACTGCCGATTTTCCCCCAGCAAAAGGACTCCCGGGGTGAAGTCGGGCAGCACCACGCATTGGCCACATTCGCATCTAGTAAAGAAATCGTACGCGTGCATATTCTACTTCGAAGTACGCACTTCGAGCTTGACGTTTGCACGAGCGATGGGTTCAGCCACGAGAAGGGGGCGACGGCTCGGAGACGTCTTCGCGCAATCGGCTTGGTGGTCAGGCGTGTCGTACGGGATGAATATCAGTTCTATTGATCGGTCCAGAAATTTCTCTTTCGAAGGAAGACAGAATTCGCCGGTACCGTGAACGACAGTTCTCAAGTAGAGGTCCCACGACCGTCGTACGTTGCTATCGCAGTCCCCGCGAGTCCCACGATACGCGAAACGACTCCATTTTGAGAATTACCCAGTGAACGCACAGAATGCTTCCGGTTCTTTGTGCAACTTTTTTCAATCAACCTATTTGCGGTTTTTAGAAGCCACAAAAATGGGTTTGATATTTTTATCTATTTTTAATAATGAGTTTGTGCCTTGAATGACCCACGACTTTGATTAAATTTTGTGGTTGTGTCTAAACCCTAGAAAACGGCCCGTGACCACGGAAAAGAGAGTGAGCGCGACTCAAACCGCCCAGTTCTTAATCGGCAGTTTTCGGGCCGAAAACAAAAAAACGAATTTCGAGCCGCAAATTGTATTCTGGGTAGTTGGGCTCTCATATGTCACGTACAACTAAAAACCTCGGCGAGCATAAATACCCTGTCAGTGTCCCTTTAAAATACATGTATCTCAGTATTGGTATTCCCAAATACTTTTTGGAGTATCTGCCCAGCACTGGTGTTCATATACATGGCTCAGTGGCAAGTCGTAATCCCCTTATAAATCGAACCCCTTAGGTACGTGTTCCAAAGTGCAGTGTTAACCACACTTTTCTATAAAGCAGAAGCCAGTGACTTTCTCCGGTGAACGCTAGACTGGTTAAAATCATTACTAGTAAACTTGTTAAGTGGTCAGCATAGAACGGTCCGTTCGAGGGCTGCGCTGCATTATCCATAGGACGCAGTTACTCGCGTCATTTTATATTTTGAGGCGCAGCTCTTAGGCGCCCGTTTCCAGCTTCAGCGGCGTCGCCGTCGCCGTCACCGTCGGCGTAACCGCGCGGTGCATGATGGGTAGATTTCCCAACTAAATTTAGCGGAAAATTTTCCCGACAAATTTAGCAGAGAAGATTTCCCCTAAATTTAGCGGAAAAGCTTTCCAGCAAAATTTAGCGGAAAAAATTTCCCGCAATTTAGCGAAAAAGTTTCCCCGCCAAATTTAGCGAAAACCTTTCCCCGCTAAATTTTGCGGTAAAAATTCCCCACAAATTTCCTGGAAAATTTCCCCGCTAAATTTAGCGAAAAAGTTTTCCCGCTAAATTTCGCAAAAAAATTCCCCGCTAAATTTAGCAAAAACAATTTCCTGCTAAGTTTAGCGGAAAAAATTTCCTCGCTAAATTTAGCGGAAAATATGTCCCCGCTAAAATTAGCGGAAACGTTTTCCCTAAATGGAGGAAGGAGCAGGGGCATAGCCGCTCGTACCTTACCCTCTTCCTCCTCAAGAGCTGCGCTCTAATTCGACGTTACAGGGGATTGCAAACGTCATTCATTTTTTATTTATCGTAAGAGAAATGTGTTTGCTTCATAAGAGATACGTGTAATGACTTTAAGAAATGCATTGTAATCTTATTCTTTATGAAAGCATATTTTTAAGATCTCAATATTTAGTTTTATTTTATTTTGCTAAGGCTATTTGACGTTTGCGAAGAGGGTACGAGCAGCGTTTGAGTTTAGCAGCGGTCTGTAGAGCAGAAAGGAACATGCCTGGAGAGGGTCGTTTGATGTTTTCACACAGAACAAGATTACTTGCCGCGAATGCCAGAAGTCTAGTGCCCGCCGGAGACAGCCGCGCACTCCCACGTAATACATACAAGCGTGCGACCACCACTGTACGCGTCTGAACGTTAATGTGCAGACGTAGTGAATGAACCAAAAGGGTATGAAAGGCGGACAATATTCTCATAGCTTTCGCTACCTCCTGAAAACGCTAAAGGTATATTATTTGCATTGTTCGAGGTGCTTCTTTATGCTTTCACGTCAAAACATAATTAAGGGCGTTCGAGTTTGAACTTAGTATTCATAGTACTGATACTATAAATGTTTTGAATAAACAATAATAGCGCGAACGAGCTGGTGTAAGAAACAGAAAAGATTAACAAATATTTATGAGGTCGTTTTTAAGCTGTCTATTATATTACCCCAATTGTCGGTGGTCTTCGGTATTATAATCGAACAGCTAATATACTATATTTGTCTCCAGCAGAAATAGGTATTCGTAATTGTTTCTCCCAAATCAAAATTGGCAACAAATTTCTCTGGAAAAATTCTACCTTCATTTGGTTTAATATTCATCTTCGTTCATAACATATGTGCCAAATTTCCCTCGGTAAATGAACAGCAGCAGAGGAAGCTAATATCACTGTACCTATTTATTGGGTATGTATGCCGCGCACCTATTCAATGAACTTCCATCGCTTGGAAATACTCGAGAGCGCAATTGATTGTTTTATGTGCAGCTTCAAAGTTGAAATTTAAAAGATGCGTAAAATCTTGGTTGTTTTCTGCTGTCACTTCCCCTTACGTTACGTTATATTTTTTTATTCATATTTGCATTGGAGACATTGAAAAGCATGAGATTAAGTATACATTTTTTTGTCTCCTCAGATGTGCATGAAATCGTCTTTTGTAGAGATAATAAGCGCGCCTGTGATTAGAGGCGCGTCCAGAGAAAGGTAAGGAACGTTATTTTAGTAGAATCCACGCAGATTCGCTGGGTCATTCTGCCCGACGACGTATTCGATGATTTGTTTGCATAAGAGCTCCTAGTATTTTCTGAGAGAGTGTTGCGTGTCAGCTCAATAAAAAAATTAAAAAGAAGCTAGCAGCGGCGGTTTATGGCGTTGGGAGGTGCGAACTAGTCGGTGACTTCTCTGCAATCTCAAATGCAGCATTCTGCTGTATCTGCCATTTTTTATGCGTTACGTTATTTTGGTGAAGGGCTATTGCCGAGGTGATGTCGTTGCTCCCTGGTTACAGCCTCCCTGGACGCCTGCCGACGAGTATCCCAAGAGTGTGCTCATGAACCCACCCCCCTCCCCCCTCCAAAAAGAAAAAAAACATGTTTGTTTTTTTTTGTTTGCTAAGCGGACTTGGGATTCACTACGGTCGTCCAGGAACCTAGAGCGGGCGGCGCCGGTCGTCGAAGGGCGGGGTACTGGCGACATGGGACCTGTTCGAGCGGAGGAAGCAATAACGGTTTCCAATAGTGGTGAACCTGAAACGTTGAATATGCATCCTTCTGGTCTTGTCCGTTTTTCATGCATATGAGGATAAATGCTTGCATTATACGGAAGCCTGATCAAGACGTCAATTACGAGGGGCGTTCATAAAGTTCGTATTATTGTCACGAAGGAATAGAGATTCAGCAATCAAACTCGAGTAGGAGTTGAGACTTTCTCTACATGTTCGCCACCAAAAGTTGCCCACTTTTTCCAGCGATGCACCACATGCCGGAGGCCATTGTTGTAGAACCTCTTGTCTTGAGTGTTCAGGAATCGCTCCACTTCAGCAATCACTTGGTCACCGTCCTTGAAATGCTTTCCTCTTATTTGGCCACACTAAAAGCGTCTGTGCCATTTACCCAAAAGTGTCACAAACTGGGACATTGTCCCGAACAACGCTCCCAGATTGGAATGAATATCCTTGGCATTGCTTCCCTTCAAATGAAAAAAACGGATCACTGTATGTGCTTGGCACCGACGGGCGGTGCCATTTTTGTTTCGTCTCCTTAGCGGCGTTACGAGCTATTATAGCATGCGATGTTTATACTGTGCGGAAACTAGAGGGACGCACGCTCACTTTGATGCCTGTTTTGTTCCGTTTCCTTTAATTTTTTGTGCCGATAATACGAACTTTATGAACGCCCCTCGTAAAGGTATATCTTAGAGAAATGACAAAGTGAATATATGTATAGGAAAGCCGCTCAAGGACACATAAGGGTATTTTATGAACTGATTAAAGAGCTTATTGATGAATGCTTATGTGTTTTGCCCTGTCATTTTCAACATAAAAATATGTATAAACTATTCCCACATAACAAATCGAAGCGGCCATGAAATTAACACGCCAATAAATGCATCAGTGTCTACTTTTTCTCAGACTTTGCCGATAGTGAGTCACAACATATGTAAATGTATACTTTTGTGTATTACCAATACTTATCGTCCCCTGAAAGAAGTTATTTGGCTAAATAATTTGGTAAGTGAAGAAACTACAAGCGAGTGAAACGTCACGCTTGCTCCCATTACGTGGACAGGTATTTAATCCTACGCCTTTCTGTCCCCAAATGCAACGTTGGATGAAAAGTTCTTACTACAGAACCGCGACTTACGTATTCCGGGATCGCTTGGAGCAGGGGCGTATTTAGACTGGCGAGCGGAATTTTCTTCGTTGAGGCGTGTTAGCTACTCTGTTTCTTTGCAAAGAGACGAATTTGTTTTTATTTCACAGCTAAATGATTTTATGGTTAGTAGTGGTCCTAAAAATCTAGACGTTTAAAGAAGAGCTGTAAATGTTTTCTCATGAGTTAAACAGGGACTTCCGGTAATTTATAAATTACAATACAATTTTAGCCTAAAAAGGTGTTTTGTTTTGGGTAATAAGTGTATTTCTTTGTAACTTATCCAACTGCGACAGCTTTTTGGTGCAGCTAGTTTTTTGTAAGGATCGCCTTTGTAGCAAACGTTATTTGGATTATTTAAAACATTAAAAACGTTGTTTGCGCTTTTAACTATGACATCATCATAAACCAACTAGCTCAAGCCAAAAGTCTCAACTATTTGGATTCGCAGTTTTTGAATGGGAATTCGGTTTCAATATTCTCATAATTAATACCTGTATCTCTTGCTATCTCAGGAGGAGATTCAGCAGAAGCGGGGATAATTTAAATACAAAAAAGAACATTTCATATCAGCGAAAGATGAAGAAAAAGAGGCAAAAGAGGCTAAATGTCATAGTACAAACATTGCATTCTCGAAATCAACGGACAGTGGTCTCTAACACGGTTAAGGCACTGAGTTTTGAAGCACTCTGAAAAATTGCAGCTCGCCATGTTTGAATTTGCTGCCTCTTCTTTAACCAGTTACAGTTAGAAAATCGTGCTTCTGAGAAACAAAAAACAAATGAGTGCAAAGCAAAACATGAAGCAGCTTCAATTTTATTTCAGCTTTTTTATGTTTAGGACATATTTCTTCATTATAAATTGGGACAAAACATTCATTTAACAATGCAAAGACCACTACACAATACCTTCTGTGTAAACATTATTCACAGAAATATGGTTGATCCAGAAAAGCTATGAGACAAAAAAAAAAACACCAGCCAAATTTAAAAAAAAAGCAATGACCCGGCATTTTGAAATCTATTTAGGTTATTCCTCAGGGATGACCAAACAGGTATCCTTACTGGAGCAGCAGCAATTCTCTTACAATTGCAATCTTTCGCTGTGTGTCTTTCTCACGTCGCGTTGGCCGCGGTCGTAAACAAAGACAACGGCATCCGGGACCTGTATATGTTTCCCGGCGTGTTTCCGATGTAGCAGGATTCCACTCAAAGCCTCTACCGTTTATTAGGCTCCATGTCAATCAGGCACACGCCTCGGAGTCGAGCGGATTTAGTGGAGGCACCTCGCTAGTGTCCGCCAACCGCAATGCTCTCAAGGTCGAGCCTGCGTACTTGCTTCTGTCGTGACGAACGCTTTCCGAGAAGTGTTTTGTGTCCCCGGTGCACGTCGCGAGGTACTTACGCGCATATGTTCTTCGTAGGTAGCACCTTGCCATGTTTACAGCAAAATCTGTAAATAGGCTGGTTTGACGACCAGCGAAGACACTGGCTATGCAGCAACCCTTGAGCGCTACACTGGACCCACACAAAGGTCAAGGACATATGACATTGACGCCAGGATGTCACCTGACCCGCTGACGTCAGGTAACGCCCAGACGTCACGAGAAACCATGGCGTTCGTGGCACCGTGACGTTACATCACTAACGTTACGTCAATTTCGCATGTTATGTGACGTCACGGTGTCCAATGACATCAAGACGCCATGACGTCTCGTGTCGCCCCACACGTGAACACACCATGTTACCAGGTTTTTCGCAACACATTCAGGGGCACCTCCAAAGTTATCCGCATTGATCAAAATATACTTACTTTTTCATCCGTACCAGGCGATTTTCGGTTTAGTGCTGCGTTATGTTTGCCTGAACTGCCTAAGTCATATCACCATTTTTATTTCATGTTTGCATTTTGTTTACGTGAACTGCCCTCATCATGCTATCAGTACTGTCTCATAATCATTCTTAACTGCTGTCGCTTAAAAAAAAAGATTTCCCAGTTACCTTTTGTGCAAAACACAAAGCAAAAACTTACAGCACATGATACCAGAATCCGAAAAAGATGTCGGCTCTCAGAAAACGATTTGAGCAAAAGAGGCGATGTGTATCGGAGAGCATGGCGTTTTATTTGTTCATTCCCCCTGTGCACATCATAGTTTCTTAAGACATAATAGTATTTCAAGCTTCGCCATTCGCTGGAATCCTAATTTTGCTGTGATTGGCTGTCTTCAGTGTTCTACAGGAAAGGAAGTTTGCAGTTTGCAGACCTTTTTGAGAGATGCATCCAGAGTCACCGAAGAAATCTATCTTAGCTATCTGATTTCATCAAGAACTGCTGACATCATGAGAACTTTTTTATTACTGTGGTGCCGCTTATTTTTTGTACTGAGTTTTTGTGTAACCCGAGAAAATGTATAATAGCCGAGAGCTTCCAAGTAATACAATTTTTTTTTCTAGATGAAGAAGATGACACTGGCTTACGAAATACGCAATATAGTCGGTATGCAGCTCTGATTTCGGATAAGTGGTCTTCTCTCGCGAAGAAGGCTGAAGAAAGTTTGAAGAAAACAAAATAAATAATGTGTTGTCGGATGAACGAAGGCTGGGTACATCTTGCTGAGAACAAACGGAGGTGTTCCAGCCTATGCAATCTAACGAAATACAGCCACTGACGCAACAGAGCTCGAACACTTGCGCGCTACTGGCCTCCCGGGAGCGAAGTATTGGGCGTCACTTCAAGGATCTTAGATCTCGCACACACCTGCATACTCTATACCACTGCAGATCGTTACTGAGCTGATTATAGGTGAATCCTCATCGAAGTGCTGCGGATCGATTATATGAGGCCGGGCCAACCCCGGCCGGATCATAAATTCCGAGACAAGTGACGTTCTCTCAACTTGAGATTCATAATGACTGGTTATCACACAAGCTCGTGGCTGTACCACTGTTTTTTTATTTAGTGGTTACAAGTTTTAGAGTGCCGTTTGGTTTTTGAACCGTAAAATACTGGAGAGACTTCTTCAATCCTGAACACATTGCAGCATGCCTCTTTCGTCCTGGCTTGCGCTTGGCTGCTTACCGTGAAATCCAGCCTCTTTTTCTTTTTTACCAGGGGCTAGATAGGCGTTTTTTAAAGTTCGCAGTGGCAGAAAAATAGTTTTCATTCACTGAGACCACTACAACAGGTAAAAAGTAGGCTGGAGCTTGCTTGATCGTTTTTGATTGGGTGATCAAACGGGATATTGATGTCCCACTTGTGAGAGACGTCGACCCAACTAGGGCTCGGATTGCTTTTGCCGCAGCTAACTCCTATCATCCCGTCATGAGCAACCGTGAGAGTTTGTGATGCAGGCTGACGCATTCACCTTCAACGTTAAACAAACTTTAAAAAAAATTCAACAGCATGTTCTGACTCCGCCCTAAGGGAAGCTAGAGGATGGCGTTATTTTAACACCAAAGGTAAGCTCCCTATCACTGAATTTAAAGGGAAATTGAAGCGGTTTTGTAGTTGAGTAAAATCACCTAAATCATCTTAATTTGGACTCCAAGATCACGAATGGCGGGAATTGGTTACGAGATTTGGTACCGGCGAACTGCAGCCCAGCAATCATTTTCAAAGTGCGGCTAAATCCCTTCATCTCGGACCGTTGCATCATAAAGTAGTTATCGTAATCTCCGCTCTTGCTCATCTTCAGCGCCTCGTCAGAAGCTATGCACGCTCACTCTTGCTGTTTTTCAAAAAGGTCAGAAAAAGACGGTTCAGACTGGTCTGAGTGCAGGGGGTGTACACCCGGCGAAACTTACATTTGCACGCGCGGCTAACACGAGCGACACGCGCTTGGCTGGCCCGAAACACCTGCACGTTTGACGCGACTGACTGTTCGGAGGGTTTTCGTGTTTTCTGTACTCGCGTTTAGTTACACCTTCGGAGAAAACGAATTCACGAAATTCGCGAGGAATTCACGAGATGACGATACTATAGAATTCCCTTCTGACACGGTTTCGAGGGGTGGTGCAACGTGAAATTCAATTTGAATGGCACCACTTTCACCCACGAGCTTAGTTGGCACTAGTGGGACTCAAGGATACTCGCACGCAACGCCACTGACCAAGAAATCCTTTGTTGCGGCTGTAATTTCGAGGACAAAACCGAGTCGTTTGCATTCAATCTCTCCTTTGCAAAACCTGATGACGTAGCTGGGTGGCAGCAGTACCGCCCAGTGACGATATTTGAATGCGGCTCATAGATTGGACCCGAGCATGGCGTGGACACTCGATTTGGGCTCGTGATAATCGATAGCTCGAGAAGCATTCGGGTAGTGGCCTGTGTCCAATCGCTGCAAGCGACGACAACAGCCGAGCCATAACAATGTCTGGAACTCAGCGCGTGTCCTGTGCCTTGCCAACCCCAGCGCGTGGCTATGATCAACATTGGCGGCATATAATCGGCTCCAGATCACGTGGCCGCTTGTTCTGGCTGCGAGTTGAGGGTGAACGCTGCTCGTTTTTCTTTAATTTTTTCTGCGACTTCGATTGCGTGTGGTGAAAAACGAACAGTGTATTTCACAGGTCATTAACGTCAGGGATCCGTTCTAAGCGGTATTTGCGCAAAATACAAAAATCGTTGCATCGCCCCTTTAAGAACCTCTTCAGCTACACTTGGGTGCTTGTTAACGTTCTGAGTGATCTTAGAGTGCTTTCACACATAGGATGATCGGGGCTCACGAAGAGCAGGGTGAGTCTAGCCCCGAACGAAGTGCGCTCCAGTTCAGTAAGCACTATAGGCCAAAGAGGTTCCGGTACTTTGGGCACCAGAATATCGGTGTCTATTTATTTTCCCATGCAGTTATGCATTTACTTCTTTTTACATTCTCATATATTTATCTACTTAGGATATTTGACATTTCCC
This sequence comes from Ixodes ricinus, assembly GCA_037355805.1. Classification (NCBI taxonomy): domain Eukaryota; kingdom Metazoa; phylum Arthropoda; class Arachnida; order Ixodida; family Ixodidae; genus Ixodes; species Ixodes ricinus. The sequence continues at coordinate 1,574 of JAZHYW010050377.1, read as the reverse complement.
CTATCTCAAGAATAAAAAGAATAATAATTTTACTGGCCTTTATTCATAATAAAGCCTTACAATGTATCAGCAGGAGACATTTTGAAAGGAGGGCGATTATATTATAGGGTTCCTCTCTCACTCCCCCACCACAAAATAAACAAAAATATTCCAGAGAAGATTATCTGAAAAAAGAATTAACTCAGCAGGGAAACTTGGGTGCCGTCCTCTGGAGAAGTGCCAGTGTGCCTTCGCATGCGTCAGAAAACTCCAGGTACCTCACCGCGTTTCACGGATGGTGCTAGGAGTTGCACGTGGGCGTAATAAGCGCTTGGAGCTTAAGATCAAGTCTGCGAGTATAAAACAGTCTAACCTAGATGCTTGTTATGCGCGGGCCGGGAGCGTGCTGGGGTTTTCGATTTTCTCGCCATGGCATGGGCCCGCGTGTCTCAAGAAGAACCGTTGACGGCCGGGGCAGGTACCACGTGCGGGATAGAAGGCGAAAAAAGAAAGAAGTCCTGACAAGAACGCGGGAGGCGGTGCAGAGAAGGCGGGGCGAGACGGAACGCCAGGGTTCGTCCGCTGGTCCTCACACGCCTTCTGACTCCGTACCGGCTTTCCTAGACTGGGAACTCAAGGGTCCGTCATCTTTATCCGGGTACTCCCCCGCTTTGCAAGATGCCGGGAACTAAAAGGTCCTTTCGTTTGTTTACCTCAATTCGCGTTGTCGCCCCTGTCTTGTCACGTCCGGAGGCCCAAGGAAGTCCCATGTTCAGCGGCCCCGCCTACGCGGCGATTCAGAAAATCAAGCGACCAATCCAGCCAGGTAACAGCCGTGATGCGGCGTCCAGTAGTTCGCATGGATCTACCGGTAGCGTACGCATGCAAGCGAGAATTAAACGCCGCGCTGCATAACGTTGCGCGCCCGCACTTGAAGAAATTTAATTAACGAGTGCTTTTCCCATGTATGTGCACCGATGTGTAAGCTTCGTTTACAGATACGGCTTCTTTAATGTTTGCTCTGTTGCTATTTTTATTCTCTTCTTAAATAATTACACAATCAAGCAATATCCGTTTCTTATGCATTCAAACAGGAGAAACTTGCACATCCTTAGCAATCGACACAGACTATCAGAAAAGTCGATATAGGCAGTTACATTCCAGAATGAGAGTGACGTGCGCTTGCCTTACTCATACCGCTTTTGCAATTTTTTGTTTCGTTTAATTCATTCGATTCTTAAATAATTTGCACCATCAAGCGGTCTTCTTCTTTTGTATGTGGAAGCAGAAGAACCTAGCACATTGTAGTAATGCTAGACTCGCGACGAATAGTCGACATAATGAGTTAACTCCATTCACTGAATTGTCCCGCTCGAAGTCGGCTCCCTAGGTCAGAGTGATTAGCTGCCAGCTTCCCGAGTTTTCTGTGCGAAAATAGACGCACCAGCGTTGAGCAGTGTACGTCTAAAACTTAGTTAACATCTTTACGAAAAAGCAACTCAAGTCATTGACTGGCCTCATTAAACGCAGCGTTGCTTATATTCGCGCATTTTCATAGATTAGATTTTTTGGCATTTATCCGGTTAATGTCGCAA